>JAPWLS010000600.1:0-20490 GCA_028551675.1 Tineola bisselliella | reverse complement strand
AGGGCGTAAACATAAATACACTTTATTATTATAATAAATTAAAACAGTGGTTCTCAAATTTTTTTAGTTTACGGTGTGTTTAGTGTTTTATTATTTTGCTATACAAAATATGTGTACAATGACAATAAATAAATAAATAAATAAAGGCTTTTGTTATGAGACTAAATATAGTAATGATAAATAACAACCGGAATCTGTAACTGTCAAATTGACAGTGTCATTTTGACAGTTCATACCAATATTATAATTTTAGTTTCATTACATACCTACATATACATCAAATTTTTTGTCGACCAATTTAACAAACAGACATGCTTCCGTAGTGAGGCCGAACATTACCGAATTAAATAGTTCAAAAAACTAAAAAAACACGCGCGACAGCTTTATTTATTTTACTCCACTACACAGGATCTATAAAAGAATTTATAAATCTTGGCGGTCCTAATAAGGATAATGGGAAACTGTTATTAAATTATTGCATTGTCATCGATCCTTAATACGTATGCAAAGTTTCAAATTAATCAGATTTCTACATACATACATACTTCTACATACATACATACAACCCAAGCTAATAAAAGCGTGTTAAAAAGGTCGAAGTGTAAAAGAAAATATAAAGCCGCGAAACACAGCTTGTTAATGAAACTTCCAATATAATCCGGAAACAGCTACAAGTTATAAATTACCATTTGATGGATCACTTTGTGAAACACATAGTGATGTATTGATATTTCACGGAAGTGTGAAGTGTTTTACCTGAAGCTGCTATACTATACTCGTAAATATATGTGGGTAGGTGTGTGATATAAAATGCTGGCTGACGGATAATGACCAGGAATGGAAAAGAAAGAGGTACTCACGATGGGCTCGGCTTTCCCTCTCTTCCACTGTCGTCTCCGGAGCGATCCTTAGGTGCTGGTTTATTGTATGAGTCGATTCTTCCTTTGATTGCGTTGAAATGGTGAATAGAATTACACATATTTGTTGATTCTTAGTTGTTCTTAGTTACACACACTGTTGCCGAGAGGGCGCTGCCATCGGGACGAAATGAGGTGGCGGGGGGAACAGGAATGTTGCCAGCCAGCAAAATGAATAATAAATAGGGAAAATAATAATCTATGAATTTGGTACGGAACAGTAGGTATATAAAAAAAACAAGTTATAACTAGTATAGAAAGTATGGAAACCGCCTTTCCCACAGACGCTACCAAGCAATTCTTTTTTTAAAATTCATTAAAAACAAAACTTAAATTAATTCATGCATCTATAGTTTATCTGTCTTCTTTTCTCTTATAGCTTTCAATGTGTGTTAGACAGGGATTTTCAATTAGTTACTTATTACGTCATAATAATAGTTACTTCAAGGTTATTAATAAAAAATTGCAATTTTACAGCAAAGCTATTTAAAATTGTTATTGTGCATAGTTTGTTTGTGTAGATCAGCCATTCTCAAAGTGTGTTCCGCGGAACCCTAGGGGCTAAAATACTGCAAAAAATACCTACCAAAGGGAGATTATAAGGTTACATCGAAATATTCCAACTAAATATTACATTTCAATATGATTATTTATAAATACATATAAATCAGTTTTTATAATTATATTAAGGCTTTTTGCTTCGCCAAAAAAGTTTGAGAACCGCTGGTATAGATTCTTCGTTGTTGTATAGAGTATCTCAGAAACTATATTTTGAAGCAATTTCTACAAAAAAAAATGCCAAAAGATGATATTTCAATTCGTATGACGTCCTATAACTAAACTTTATATTAAAAAAGGACTTTGTTTAAAAAAAAACTAGAAAAAGTCGCGATTAAAATTTAATATTTGCATAAATCAAAGAAGACGCCTGATAATAAACAACAAGCAAAAGCCTTTATGCAAAATAGAAGTAACCTTGAAAATTCAGGCTCTCCCAATAAATTGTGAAGGGAATAATGAAAAATTCATCTACAACCTTCGGATAAGGCCTTTTATTTGATTGCTGCCTATTTAACCCCCACTATACAGTCCCATATGGAACAACTGTGCGATTTTTTTTGCGATGAATTTTCGATTTTAATAATAATAATAATAATAATAAAAATTATTTGATGGCTTATTGTAATTATTGGCCATATCGATTGGACCATATAGCTTGCTAGTCTTCCTGAGTTAAACTCTAGAATCTTAGGATGGGTTTAAGACGTATTCGAGATTAATCCTGAAAATATAGTAAGACAATGCCCCTATACAGCAGCTATTCTTCTACGTCATAGTAGATTTATTATATATTATTATGACATTAGTATGTAAGTGGACAATGCCAGTATACAGCAGCTAAATCGAATTGATAATTATTAAATTTATTTCATTTATATTTGTATTGACGAGTAAAAGCGTTCTATTGAAATGAAATGAAATGAAAATCGTTTATTAGCATAGGCACTAAAGGCGTGCACTTGCTCATCGTTAGGTTAGGTTAGAAAGGTGTATGACGAGAAGAATACCACAAGAAACTCGTCAAAAGCCCTTGTAAAAGCATTTTTTGCAAAAGCATTGGAGCTTATTTACTAAAAGTAAATAAATAAATGGTTATTTTTTAAGTAGGTATATTTCGATTACATTCACCGTGATGAAGTAAGTTAATCATGTTTGACTTTTATCCCTGTGGTCCAGTAAAGTAGATACGTAAGTACTGAGCCTATCTTTTGTTTGCTTATCTAAAATCAGTGTACCTCCGTGGATATAGATATTTACTCTCGGTTGATTGGTCGTATCGTCAGATTGGGCGCCCAAAATTGTGAAGCAAATGGCACGACTTAGAAGCAATCTTCTTTGCTAATACTTCAGTCTGAGCATTCCAATAAGATTGTACGGTTAGCAGAAAAAATATGAAATTGATAACTATTTTTTTTTATTGTTTAAATGAAATAGTTTGTTTTTTTTTTTTTGAAAAATTACTTATATATACGAGTAATTCAACGTTTAATTCGAGTTTTATAATATACGTTTTAGAAATCTCCCGCTTCCCGCATGCGGTTAGTCGCAACCATTTTAAATAAAAAGTTAAATATTAAAATATAAATATTACAAAGAGTTAAATTTGCGGAATAATTAAAACGAAATATAAAATTTAAAAAGTAGGGTCAACAAAACAAAGCAGCTGAAAATAACTAAACATGAATCTCATTAATTTTGCAAACTGTACATAGTCGAATTATCTGGGCTCAAGACGTTTAGCCCATTAAAGCTTCGACTCGGTGGGGTTGCGGAATGTATCCCCTATTTGCACCCTCCAACCCCCCTTTGATCCTAACACCAAAATATGCCCTTAGTATTAAATTTAACAAGGACTTTTTTAAAGTATATTATAGTGAATTTAAGATGTTTTTTTTTTCTATTATATAATTGGTTGTCTCAGGCGTTACTTTGCGGAAATCTATATTAAAGGAAACTATTCAAAATTATTTTGCTAATAAAAACAACATTCAATAATTTGTCTCGACGCGTATCACCACTTCACGTGGTATCATCAGGATACGTGCGGTCGCTTCGGCTTCGCTTCGACGTCGATACAGTACCACTACTTTCAAGCGTAATTTCTGTCAAACGGCCTAATGGAACCAGCTTGGAGGTAGCCGGTAGACATCTCTTATAGCTCTTTGGCTTTTCAAGCAGGCATAGTGGGGACGACAGCTGCCTATATTCGTAGCTATTGTAACAAGTCAAGCTACTATGAAAAATATATATCTAATTTTCTTAGGGACTATTTATTAAGCCTCCCTACAAAAATTACATACTACATATTATGAGAAAACGAAGTGAAATCCCTACTTTTTTTTAATATCATAAATGTGAATGTGAGTTTGTTTGTTACGTTTTCACGCAACAACTGCTTAACCGATCATCATGAAACTTTGTACACATATTTTTGGAGGTACTAGAAGTGACATAGGATACTTTTTTTTATCAAAAAAATAAATATTTTTTAATATAGTTTCCAACTAACTATAGTATCAGCTGTTTAGAATCATATTGATTCATTTCTATTGAAATGATCTCCGATACTTATCTAATAACTTAAATACGAGCGAAGCCGCGGATAAAAGTTAGTTTTAATTATAATTACTGATAAATATTTTTGAAAAGTGTATTTAGCACTATTTTAGATAATAAGTCAATAATCTATTTATAAAGTAGGTATATTTAAAGTGTAAACAATGCCTTAATAATAGATTCCTAACAAGGGATTATGTTGTTTATAATATGGGTATATATATCTACATACAAATACATATATATGTATATATTGTATAGATTCTTCAAGCTTATTAAATTTTCAAGTTCAATTAGACCTAAGATAGCATTGTTTATTAAAAGTGGGTTTATATATTACGGGTCTATTATGACGTGGTCTGTCGGAAAGAAAGTAGCCGGCATAGCGGAAATGACTATGGTCTTAGTACGAGGACAGCTAAGGGAATCAAGACCAGGACAATAGAAACATATAAATAAATAAATAAAAATTTTATTGCAAAAAAAAAATCACATAGGCATTATCTACCAGCTAACCTTTGTCGGTGTGAGCGGTGATATTCGGTGCAATGAAAAGAAAATAATAACTAAATCTACACAATACATACATTACATAAAATAATAAATAATAATATATACTTAAATACATACATATTTATGATAAAAAGTTATAAGTGAATTAAATAAATTTTGAGATCAAATTAGTGAAAAGATTTTTAAAAATGTGACTCGATGGAGCCTGTCTGATGCAGAGTGGTAGCATGTGAAACATATAAAACCTAGTTTTGAAATAAATATGTTATTGCGTGACATAGTGGTTTACCACTGCGCTACAAAAGTCGTTATCTTATCGCAGCGTCTAAAGGAACCCGCGTTAATGAAACCGAATTATATATTATGTAAACCGCGATTCGGGGAACCCACACTATGTTTGTATGGCATGTAACTTGGAGGGTAGTTGCTGGTTTGAGAACTGCGTCGTATTTACGTAAATTCCGTTTTATAAATAGATCATGTATGAAAAATATGTATGTAGAAATACGTTCGCAATTTTGGTGAAACAATAAAACTTAAGCTTAATTACAATCCACATTATTCCCTTTTATTTTACGACTCTTAATGCGAGAAATCTCGAATTAGTTTTGTTGGACGCGACTTTTGTAACTCGAATTTGTTTTAATTTAAAAAAAAAACTTTTGTTCTTCACTGACTTCTTAATTACTAGAATTTTTTTCATGTTTATGATACTGTTGAGATGTCAATTTATGAGATTGGAAAACTAGTCATTAAGTTTTGTCGATTCAATTGTTTTTACGCCTGAATTATATTATGTATTATTTAATAGATAAATTAATTATTGTTATTATTATTAATCAGGCGTTCGTCTTTACAGCGTATTTTATTCTCAAACTATGGATTGTGAGCGAATATTGAATGTACCCTAAAATATAATGTGTGCGTATGTGTTAATCGAAATGTTTGTTACAGTTTGGGAACCACTGTTTTATAACAAGTAATTGATAGCTGACTTCTATGACACAAACAGAAAAGGCTTTGGGTTTGAATGCTGCAAGAAGTAAATACTTGTAAGTAAATGGGATATAAATTTTGTTAAATAGGTGTTTATTCCGTGTTTGATGTTTGTGTGAGTAGTCTTTGTGTTCTATCAAAAGTGAGTTTGGAGAGTGACAAACGAAAATGAGTTTTAATTTTTTTGCTTTTGCGTTTTAATGCACGTTAATATTATTATGTTAGTTAAAACATATTTTTTATGGTTTTTTGTGCTTTAAATGCAATGTTAGTATTATTGTTGTAATTATTTAATTTAAAAAAAAGAACAAATGTCAAACGCGTAAACTAAATGGGGTATACATATTGGCATGTATGAGATATACTGAAAATAAATAAATAAATAAAATTATATTTAGAAATTTTAGCCTTCGTAATGTAATTAGGTATTTTGTTCATAGTGTTTTCTTGATTATTTATTATTTTATTTATTTTTGTACTATTAACTGATTTTGCAATGATTAACTGGCAGAACATATTTTAAGGCATTAATTTTCGCCTTTTGCCTATTTATTTTATGTAATAATTAATTTATTATTATTATTGTAAATTATGTTCGCGAATAATCTATATATGTATTTCATTTAAAATCATTATTATATATTTATTTCAACTAACTTCGCTTTCTGGGCTCTCAATCACGCAAGTCGTTTTTAAATGTTTTAAAGCAGCGGTTCTCAAACTTTTTTGCGAAGGAAAAAGCTTTAATATAATTATAAAAAACTGATTTATATGTATTTATGAATAATCATATTGCAATGTAATATTTAGTTGGAATATTTAGATGTAACCTTATAATCTATCTCCCTTTGGTAGGTACTTTTTGCAGTATTTTAGCCCTAGGGTTCCGCGGAACACACTTTGAGAATGGCTGTTTTAAAGTAACAATTAAATAATTAAACGGGATAATTTTTGCAGAAAACAAACGCAACAATTTGATTATTTTCATTTGGTAATTGGATTTTTTTTTGTTCGGTTCTTTATTTGTGTAAATCATTGGAAAGCGACCGTTCTCGTTCTGATGGTGAATTTCCGTCGGCCATTGTTTTCGTAAAATGGTGTGAATTTGTGACTTTTGTGTTTTGCTAAAGAAATGTATGGATATTATTTAAAATTATTTTGCTTATAATTCCCGCTACATTAGGTCGATGAAGGAAAATAACCTCCACCAACATTCAATAACTTGTCTCGACGCGTTTCGCCAGTTCACGTGGAATCATCAGGATACGTGTGGTCACTTCGGCTTCTCTTCGAAACATGTCGAGACAAGTTACACAAAACAACCAATTATAAATGTATGGATAACAATGATGTTAAAATGTCATAAATAGAATTAGAACCTGATTTATTTATGGTATTGTTATCCCTACTACATTATAAATGTGAATGTGAGTTTGTTTGTTACGTTTTCACGCAACAACTACTTAACCGATCATCATGAAATTTTGTACGCATATGTTTGGAGGGTCTAGAAGTAACATAGGGTACTTTTTTTTTTAAAATAAATTATTTATTTTTTACTATAGTTTCGGCTGTTTGGAATGTTTTTCTATTTTTATTTCCGTCTATCATTTTTATATATGCAGTATAAAACTATTTGAATTTTTGAGGTTAGGTGTCATTATTGTGGTTAGATGCATTTTATTACAGAAGTGTAATAGGCATTGTCAGTTGACTGAAATATGAAACACCTTTAAACTTCATAGTACTTTATATCTTCATTATTACGCAGACATAGTCGCGGGCAATAGCTAGTTTAATAATAAATAATAGTACATAGAGCCAGTAAAATAGTCCATATACATATCTATAGCAGTCTTTCATTTGAACTGGCAGTCAGAGGTCAAAGCAATTAAACAAGCCGCGGGCGAGCCATGAACGTACAATAAAAATCTCTTTTCATTACGTCCATAGAAGACTATGCTTTGGCATGGTTGTTAAAACTATTCGTATACAACCATGGGTAGAATGACCTATATGTACATGGGAATAATAAAAAAAATAAGCTAGAATTCATAGCTGAAAGATCACGTGTTTAAATCATCTGAAAAATATGACGGTATCAATGTAATTTTGATATATAGTATGTACAAATTACAATCTTCAAATGGATACAAATTGGACTTTGGACTGGAAGAAACAATCATTAGAAAGGGATAACTATATTCTTATCGTGTCGAAGTTGAGGCATGTGTGAAAGGGATGCAGATATCTCCTTTGCCGTTCACGACACCTCGAGTTTCTCTTTCTATCGCTTATATACCTACAAAACTGTATCCATTTGAAAATTGCCGTGTGTTGGACAATAATTAAAAGGAATAATAATAAATGACCTAGTCGTATTTTGGGATCAGGGGGGCTACTCAGAACACTTACGGACTCGTTCACGAAATTACGGATTTGAAAGCAACGAATAGGCCACTCAATACTTATTTTACGGGCTTATATGTCAAAATTTACGCAAGCTACAGAGGTGCCAACCCCAAGAAACTAAAAAACAGCAGCTCACCAATAAAAAAACAGGAGAAAACAATAGGTAAAGTAAAGAAGGCAGATTTCATACTGTTTTCATATAATTAAAACAATCACCTACTTTTATTAGTTGCCACGACTCACATACATTGTTATATAATAAAATTGAAAACAACATAATAAAAAAAACAAAAATCAAAGTAAAATTATTTTCCACTTTCATCCTCAATTGCCTCATTTTCAGTATTTTCAGAATCATTTTCCTTTTTAAAATCATACATATTTTTGTTAAATATCTTCATGTGCCTTTCTGTGGCTTCAAATAACAAGAGTAGATATTGCCATCTAATGTCATTGCGTTTTATTACGCAGTGGTTATCAAATATATTTGCATAGTGTAATAGGTGGTTGAACGCTAATTGAAAAACAGTAAAAATTAGGAATGAAACAGAAAACAAATGACTTAAAGCTAATGGCAAACAACAGTGAAGCCTATTATAAAATATTAATGAGTTATTGAATAAACTTACCTAATTAACTTAATAAACAATCATTATGAAATATAGACTAATAAATTATACTATACATTATTTATACAAACTATCATATAACACCACACACATAACAACTGCGGCCGTATCACGAAACTTCGGATATGCCTGAGTAGCCCCCCGCTTAGAAGTAATTGGTTTCTCAAGTCTTTCCTTAAATATCAGTTGAAATATTAAAAAAAAAAAACAAAATGCGTGCATATTTTGATATCTAAAAGTAATATATTTAAGTAATAAAATTATACAAGCATTTTCCAATAAAAAGCGTTCGTATATTATAATAACAATGAAAATAAACCGTAACACGCTCAATTTGATATAAAGGTTTCCGTGCGTCTCATTTAAGTAGAAAAACACTTGAAAATATAACAAAACAATATATTACCATACATTTTCCCTTGAGTATTAAAACATAAATATAAATATATATATGAAGAGAGCGCGATGGAATTCATTTTTGATCTTTTCTTCAAGCCTCTTATTTGATATGTAGGGTGTATATAAAACTAAAAAAACATTTGGGACTATGCATTGTGTTGAGGGTAGTTTTTTTTATTTATTTACTTTTAGTAATTGGGCTCCAATAGAGCGCTTTTACTCGTCAAAATAAATTATTACCAACTTGATTTAGCTGCTGTACACTGCCATTGTCCACTTACATACTAATGTCACAATAATATATAATAAATCTACTATGACGTAGAAGAATAGCTGCTGTATAGGGGCATTGTCATACTATTGTATACCTTTAGCTTTATTATCTGTAAGATATTCATCTAACGTGTAATATGATTTTTGAATAAGCTTACTTAAGCTTAAACATCTCAGACGCATTTGATATTTTTATTATAAATATCTACGCGCATATTTTACACAATTTAAAAAAATTTGATGAGATTTAGTGAGCTAAGACAAATATCGTATCCGCTATGCCGGCTTGAGAAAACGAATATTAATCAATTCAAAAAATTAAAATACTAAAATACTGCAAAAAATACCTACCAAAGGTTACATCTAAATATTCCAACTAAATATTACGTAATATTACATTGCAATATGATTATTCATAAATACATATTATAAATCAGTTTTTTATAATTATATTAAGACTTTTTAATTCGCCAAAAAAGTTTGAGAACCGCTGATATAATTTAAGAGTGTTTTATGTTAGTTTTAAAACTCTATGACAAGATATTTGAAAATGAAATAAAAATATATTAATCTCTTAAAAAGTGTGGTCACCCTACAAGAAGTCAAATTGCAACAATCCCATGTACATGTTTTTATATGCTGAAATATATCTCTAGTTAAACATTCATGTAATTGCGAAAGAATTACGTTGAAATTAAATTTTGATGTTTTTAAGAACGATTGTTCAGGATTCGGAATTTGATTGCTTGACTTTGATAAGAATTAAAGTTATTTAAAAACCGCATATACCGCTAATTATTCTGACAATGAATGAAATGAAAATCGTTTATTAGCATAGGCACTAAAGGCGTGCACTTGCTCATCGTTAGACTATCGTGACTTCGGGAAGGCGTATGACGAGAAGAATACCACAAGAAACTCGTCAATCATAGCCTGTACATACAAGTAATAATAATAAAAAAAAAAACTGAATTTTAATTCAGAAAAAAAAGTGAATAACAATTTATAAATCATATTACACAGTGGTTACAATAAATGTCAAATTAATATGTCCAATAATATGTATATAAAAATATTTTTTTAAAAATAAAATAAAAAATATATAGCTACCTATACAACATTAAATACAGTAAAAAAATAAATATAATCCTTCTAGTAAGCCAACAGTAAGTCAGGCTCAAACACTTAACCACGCATTTCCATCGGTCATACAATCAATAATTCTGTAATAAGCCTTTTTAATTAGCGTCTGCTTTACAATCTTTTTCAGCTCAGGAGTGGGTAGACTTGTTAAGTCATTGGGCAATTTGTTAATTGTATATATTCTGGTATATATATACAACAGCTAGTATTGTATAAAAAGTGACAGAAGAGTGCCCCAATCAGAATAAAACTAATAATTAAGATGACGTCATGTACACGTTTCAGTGTTGTCAACTTAAAAAAAAGTGTTGCCTTTTTAAAAATTATCCGATACTAGCTGTTGCCCCCGACTTCGTTCGCGTAGTAATGAAGATATAAAGTACTATGAAGTTTAATTATGTTTAATATTTCAACGACACCTGTCTCTAATTTATATAGCCTATATTGATCAGTGATAATGTAGCATTCAAATGGTGAAAGAATTTTTGAAATCGGTCCAGTAGTTTTTGAGACAATTCGTTACAAACATACAAATCTTTTTCTTTCTCTTTATAATATATATTAGTATTAGAGATGTGCCGATTATGACTTTGGCCGACTAGCCGACTAGCCGATTAGTCGGTTGTAAATAAGCCGACTAGTCGGCCGACTAATCGGCCAAGCCGACTACGGTTTAGGGGATTCCCGTGACGCTTCCTTTACAGCTGATTCGCTGCAATTTCAGTCACTACTGACACGTGGACAAATATAAATAACAAAAAAAGTTTTTTGAGTTTTACAGCTCACTAGTTTGACGATAGTTTCAAATATCATCACGCAGTATTGCAATTTATGACATTAAATATTATGTTGATTTGTTTTTTAATTAAGATACTAATTTTGTTTGATAAATGTCATCAATATATTTTCTTTACAATGAAGTAACACATACATTTTATTGAGAAATAGACACAAAGTAAGAAGCCGGATAGTCGGCTTTACCGACTAGTGGCCGACTGGTCGGAACATCTCTAGTATATATAGATTTATATTTCAACTAATTGTTATTTGTTTCTATAATAATTAAGTCGTATTATGAAAATAATTATAATTTCTAGAAATATTATCATTGGTCGTTCTCTATTACTGTAAAAATAACGCGGAATATCCTAACGGTTTGTTATATTTTTAAATCTCTTTCCGTTCGTTATCTAACTCCTTTTTTTTTTGTAAAAGCAAACAATGTTTCTATCGAGTACACTACAGCTTTTATCAAAGTATCTTTTGCTTATAGCCTAACAAACGTTTACTTGTATGGAATGCACTTTTAATTTAATTTTTAGTTTAATTAAGATTGCTATATATTTATTTTCAGGCGTTTTCTTTATTTAAACATTCTTATTAGCATTACAAACCTTTTCAAAACTCAAACGAAAGTCAATGGCAGCCATTCTCAAAGTGTGTTTACTGCGAAGCCTTAGATCGAAATTACTGAAAAAAAAACTTACCAAAGGAAAATTATAAAGGCTACTAAATATCGCTACATAAAATTTAAAAACTATATTACATAATATGATTATTAATAAATATAAATCAGTTTTTTTATTGTATTAGAGCTATTTTCCTTCGCTAAAAAAGTTTGAGAACCGCTGGTCTGTGGTTACAACTACCTCAGGATCCAATGACCTTAATATCAGGTATACTGTGGTCATAGACCAAGCTAACATATTTTCATATAAAAATTACAAAACAAATTCACTCTATATTAATGTGATGTGTTATCGGAGCTAAGACGAGAAACAGTAACAATAAGAAGCCAACCTTTGGGGAGTCGATTGTCCCCCCACCCTCCCCGTCATCCACCCTCCCCCGTTGCAGTCCAGTTCACTTTGACGAAGCCTTCTCTATCTACGCATTCGTTAACAATGTTATCTTTTATAGCAGCGGTTCTCAAACTTTTTTGGCGAAGGAAAAAGCCTTTATATAATTTAAAAAAAACTGATTTATATGTATTTATGAATAATCATATTGCAATGTAATATTACGTAATATTTAGTCGCAACCTTATAATCTCCCTTTGGTAGGTACCGCGGAACACCACTTTGAGAATAGCTGTTTTATAGTAATAAATTCGAAAAAACAAAACAATATATATTCATTTGTTTTTCAATTAAGTGAAAATTTAAAAAGTTATTGTTCCCCAAAGTTGTATTAAAAATATGAGTATGTAGTGACACTCTATAATAAGAGGTCATTGAACCTAACTCGTCTAATTATTTGACGATGAAACATACAATCTATTATTTATCTCTTTCTATCATGTTAAATATTATATTTGAGTAAAGAGATCAGCTAATTAATTGTTTGTTGATGCGACTAACAATATATAAAAATATTACATAATTATTAATCATTGAATCAAATTAATACATTTTAAAGATACATACATTATTATTTACTATTTTGAATCTTAGAAATACTCATCTGTTAAAAAATTTAGAAACTAAATAATGGAACAATTTATTTTCAAATTTTGACATATAATATAGGGTAAAGCAGCCATTCTCAAAGTGGTGTTCCGCGGAACCCTAGGGCTAAAATACTGCAAAAAATACCTACCAAAGGGAGATTATAAGGTTACATCTAAATATTCCAACTAAATATTACGTAATATTACATTGCAATATGATTATTCATAAATACATATAAATCAGTTTTTTATAATTATATTAAGACTTTTTCCTTCGCCAAAAATGTTTGAGAACCGCTGTATTAAAGGATTGGTGTTATTAATATTAGTTCTAAGGGTAGGGTAAGCGCTTTTAAAAAACGATTTATTTCATTAAAAAAACTACAATAATAGATCTAAAATTATTCTGTAAATTTTAGGTTATGAGAGAAGTTAGTCTAACATTAGCTTACATTAACTTGGTGCCGTAACTTTAAGTCGAGCTTAATTCTGTGGAACCCGTTTAACCTTTATAATTTGACCCGAATTTTTAATTATAAAATTGACAATTATTTTCTTATTATAAATTATATTATACTAGCTTTTATCCGCGGCTTCGCTCGCATTTAAGTCATTAAATAAGTATCAGAGATTATTTCAATAGATCATGAACAGCTGAAACTATAGTCAGTTGAAAACTATAGTAAAAATATATTTTTTTAAAATAAAAAGTATGATAATTGAGCCGCTCAGTGCACAAAGTGACTAACTCCACTTTTTGAAAAATTTTAAATTTTAATGTCAAAGCAATTGGGATAGTAACAACTTTTTATATTTATTATAACTTTCCTGAATAATAAAGATTAACACCATTAAACGACAATTTTTTTTGGGCCACTGAATAATAAGTAATTTATTTCAGAAGACACTTTGACTAACTCCATACTCTTATGTAAATCGTTTCAATAACGCAATTCAAATGCACCACTAGCAAGCGTTGAATGATAACAGTTATCAATTTGCAGTTACTGTAAATTTTTTGTCCAACTTAAATACATGATAATGTCAAATTTTAGTGCCTTCTTACCAGAATTAAAGTAAAATGAGTTAGTTAAGCACAGTCTAATTGCCGCAGGATCCCGTGCTTATGAAGTGGAATTAATTATTTTAAAAATAAAGTATAATTGGATTTATTTTAGCTTTTACTTTACCAATATTACACGGACTACATATTTTTTTGGCTGCAGATCGAATGGCGCAGCATCAAAAATAATTTCGTATTTTCTTTCGACTTAGAAAAAGCTTAGCCTTTCCTAAACTGACCACATCTGTAGCTTATTATAAGCAAAATTTATATGTTTATAATTTCGGATGTCATGAATTCGGTAAAAATATAAGCCATATATGTGTTTGGCCAGAAACTGAAGGATCTCGTGGGTACATAAAAACTTATGCTGCAAACTTTGAAAAAATAATAACATATTCTGATTCGTGTACCGGGCAAAATAGAAATATTAAAACTGTCTTAAGTTTGTTGAAACTTGTTCAAAGTACGGAAATAAGAGCTGAGTCAATTGACATAAGGAAATCTGTAGCAGGTAGGCCACAAAGTATGAAAAATGTAGATCAGCCTTTATTATATCCTAAAGGTAGAACTGTGACAAGGGAAAAAAGGAGAGACATGATGGATTTGCTTAAATTCATTCCTCCTGTTAACCATAATTACTTTAAAAACTTGAGAACAAATCGAAATGACGAGTCCTTACATATATCTGATGAAGAAGTCATTATTTATACTGCTGATAAATTAATCACAAATAATACATTATAACAGCACTGTAAACACTCATTTTTATGGAAAATTTGTAATAAAAATATATTATAATAACTAACTTTTTCTGTAATAAAAAACTTAAAAATTTAAATACATAATTTAACTTTATTACTTTTTTTCAGTTGCCAAATCGAATAACTCCACCAGTCACATGAAATATATAACATTTACTGATATAATTTTTTTGGCTATTCTTTCTTATTAATTTTATTACCATTAGATGAAAGCTATATATGTATTTATGTATTCTACAATATATTTTCGAATTTATATTATAAAGGGAATTTTTAAAAACAGTTTAAATTGTTTCGTTGTATTTCTCAACTTTTTGGTTTATGGAGTTAGTCACTTTGTGCACTGAACGCCGAACGGCTCATTATGTTACTTCTAGTACCTCCAAAAATATGTGTACAAAGTTTCATGATGTTCGGTTAAGTAGTTGTTGCGTGAAAACGTAACAAACAAACTCACATTCACATTTATAATATTAGTAGGGATAATATATATTATGTTATTGTTTATAAATTATATAGAAAATATTAACGGTTTTTTTACAAAACTTACAAAAGAGTGTGTAAAAGAAAAGAAAAAAATAATATTTTAACAAGCGAACATAATTAAAAAGTTAAAAATATTTATAATAGTATATTGACATATATGTATTCATTTTGTTGTTATTTTTATTATTATTATTTTATCACTGTACATATAATCATTTGTTTATGTGGTATGTATTTTTTGTATTATTTTGTTTGATATTTTATTATTTTTATTTTTTAATTCTAACTTTAACATTGTCTTCACTATTTTGAGTCGTGTGTGATCCTATATTGTAGAAATTTCATTTAGTTTATAATATTTTTTAAAAAGTAATCAAAGGTCAAATTATTAATGAAAATGAACTCAAAATCTTTCGTTATAACTAAGTAAACGTAATCAACCTAACATGCGGTAGTGTTGTAGATAGTTTATGTTTAAGTTGGTAAGTCTTCTTTAAAAATATATATTTATAATAATAATATATATATAAACCTAGTATATACATATCCTCACTACTATATAAATGTGAATGTGAGTTTGTTTGTTACGTTTTCACGCAACAACTACTTAACCGAACATCATGAAACTTTGTACACATATTTTTGGAGGTACTAGAAGTAACATAGGATAGTTTTTATTTAAAAAAATAATTATTTTTTGCTATAGTTTCCAATTGACTATAGTTTGGAATTTTTCTATATATATTTTTATTTTCGTCTGTCATTTTTATATATGCAGTATAAAACTATTTGAATTTTTGAGGTTAGGAAACATTGTAGGTATGTAGTAATTTATAAAAATTGATAATCCCAGCCAAGCAAGAAAATATAGTTATCATATTGATCCATTTCTATTGAAATGAGTTCTGATACTTGTTTAATGACTTAAATGCGAGCGAAGCCGCGGATAAAAGTTAGTACAGTAATGCCCCGCTTTACGCGAGTGATACGTTTCGGAAAAAACTGAAATTCCCGCGACTTTAGAGAAGTTGATGACTACATTATGTTTATCCGCACTCTTTCGCGTAATGCGGGGCAATTGAGCGCGAAATTTGAATTTTGCGTTATAGTGAAACCACGCATAACGGAGTCGCGTAAAGCGGGGTATTACTGTATATACATATGAAAATGGTTTCTGAGATACTCAATACAACAACGAAGAATCTACACAAACAAACTATGCACAATGACAACTTTAAATAGTTCTTTTTGAATGTACCAAGTTAACAGGACCCGCCGATATTACATATTTCATTGTAGTTACACAAAAAAACATCACTCACATCCCACTGGCGGCGTCCGTATCACAAAACCCCATTGGCCGTTACAAAACGTTGAAAAGTGAAAACTTTAGCAGTATTTCACGCAAAATGATGATACTTTGATAAATAATTAATTCCTTGTATAGGGCTCTTTCCACGTGAATTTACTTTATACGAAGACATAGGACGTAAACATTGCGTCTTTTTAATATATATGAAATGAAATGAAATGAAAATCGTTTATTAGCATAGGCACTAAAGGCGTGCACTTGCTCATCGTTAGACTCTACCGTGACTTCGGGAAGGCGTATGGCGAGAAGAATATCACAAGAAACTCGTCAATCATAGCCTGTACATAAAGTAATGATAATAAAAAAAAACTGAATTTTAATTCAGAAAAAAAAAGTGAATAACAATTTATAAATCAGATTACACAGTGGTTACAATAAATGTCAAATTAATAATATAGGTATATGTATATAAAATACATATATATGTCCAATAATATGTACATAAAAATATTTTTTTTTTAAATAAAGTAAAAAATATATAGCTACCTATACAATATAACTATATATATAGCTACCTATACAATATAACTATATATATATATATAGTTAACCAAACACTCTTACACAATACATACATGAGACGTTTAGCTTCTACGACAATTTATCATTCATCTATCAGTCAAGTCAAGTCAAGTCAATAATGGGTTTAAGGTTTAAGACATATATTTTCTCAAAAAGAATTACAGGAATTCACTTAATTAAGACAAAAATAAAAAATAATTATAAATACACATAATGTACGTAGAATATTGACAACTTCATCACAAGGCACTCAAACCCGTTATATGTTTTTTTAATTCATATTTAAATTTAATTAAATTTTTATATTAGTAATATTAATCGGCAATTCATGATAGCTCTAATAGAATCTTTAATATCTTCCAATGTGACTAGGCAGGGCTTCACCCAGGTCTAGTTTCAATTCCGCTCTTTTGGCAAAATTGGTCTAGTCGCTTCTTCAAGAATCTTTACTGAAATTTTCAATGAAAGTTTGAAGGTGAAATAATGAAAAAATATATTTAATCTATTTATCATTGTATGTTAGCAAATAATTAATATGGACATCGCAGGTGTCCAAAAAATCTTACAAAATATATAATATATGTCACGTATACGTCAATTCCCTTGATCTTTAAAAACTGTAAAATTATAGTTTTTTTTTTAAATGAAGGTTACGTTCTAGAGTTATGCCTAAAACTGACGTGCAGGGATTAAATAATAAATTTCACAAGACTTTATCTTTATAGTCGAAGTTTTCATAAATTGAGCGGCCATTTTCAGATGTTTTTTCAGTCTTTTTACAGTGTGTGTAAAGAAATCTTTTGACTTCACATCTTTGTATATATGAAACTCATCTCCCCTATCCCGGCTTGAGTAGACTAGTGTATATTACCCAAATTGACAATGCAGACTTTTCTTGTTTAGTAAACACGTTACGAAATTTTATAATCATCTGAAAATATAAAAAAGAGGTTCTATAAACTAGCTGAGATATTTCCCTGGCCCCAAACTAGGATGCCCTGTTCTATGAATAAGATAGGGACAGCATAAACTGGACCTGATGAACTATAGTCATCTGATTGTTCACTTCCACTATTATCTTTTGTTTTTAATATATATATATATATATATTCTATCTAAGCGAAATATTTTGATTTTAGCCTTAACCTTATCTTTACTATCTTGAGTCGTGTGATATCGTCATATTTTATAATTGTAATTTCCTTTAGCTTATTTATAGCAATCATTTTATCAACAAGTAAGACGTATGTAGGTATATGGGCGTTTCTTGAACGCCAACGTGTTTTCTTTTGTGTTTTTTTTTCTTCATCACTGACTATAAAAAGGATGTTAGTCGTTAAAACGTTTTGTTTTTGTTTTACAATTCCCAATTATCTAGTTTACCTATTCAGTTACAAAATTACATGTTTATAGTGGGTTATTATCAATTTGACTCTAGTCAATTTGGTCACGAGAAATTTTTTTTTTAGGCCGCATTAATGCCATTTTACACACTACCCGCATACATATTTACTAACGCTTGCTCTTCGTTGCATCTAAAAGCTAATTAAATTTTTCTCAATGGTGTTTGACATACTCAATACAACAATGAAGAATCTACACAAACAAACTATGTACAATAAAAACTTTAACAATAGAACCACCGATCGATTTCAAAAATGCTTCACAAGACTTTTATGTAAAACCTTGCTCATTATTTTTTGTAAACGATTCTATTTTTTACAATTCTACAATAAATTTATTGAATTACTAGCTTTTGCCAGCGGCTTCGCTCGCGTTAAGAAGTATTATTATTAATTAGGTTTAGTTTGTGTGGCTTTACTCCAGTTATTAACCACATATCTGTCAATTTTTAATTTCAGTTCAATCAGTCGAAAATCTAATAAGATTTATATAAACTTTCATCCCCTATTTTATCCCCTTGGGGGTAGAATTGATCAAAATCCTTTCTTAGCGGATGCCTACGTCATAACATCTACCTGCATGCCAAATTTCAGCCCGATCCGTCCAGTGGTTTGGGCTGTGCATTGATAGATCACTAAGTCAGTCACCTTTGAGTTTTATATATATAGATTTTTAATACTTTGCAAGCGCAAGTCATCCGGTCATTTTGACTGATTGGTAGTTCTAGTGTTAAATATAAATAGTTCGCCTATAAAATTGCAATTTTGTAGATCCGACTATGTGACGATATATTGTGACGAGAAGTTACTACTACAAAAGAATAACCCATTTATACGTAATCCATAAGATTGAACGATGCCTGGGAACTGTTTTCATTGTGATTATAAGAAAATAAAACCTGTCTTGAATAGGCTTGGTTTAGGCGTATTTATACAGTTAAGAGCTTGCATTTAATTAAAATAAATAATTGTGGATTTATACAGGTTTTTTTTACAAGTTTAAAGCTCGTATTCGGGGAACTGTTTTGATTGGTTGATAAGAATTAGGTATATATATTGCGGTTGCGGTTAAACGCGAAAACAAAATTGCGTTTTTTTTTACTTCAAATTATTAATGTTAGTACATCGGTCTACTTTTAACAAGTATTTCTTGTGGTCTTCTTCTCGTTATATGTCTTTTAGAAGCCATTGTAGAGTCTAACGATGAGCAAGCGCACGCCGCCAATGCCTATGTTAATAAACTATTTTCATTTCTGACATTTAGGACTCTGACATTTAGGAATATACAGTGTAAATGCGCTTGTAGTATTCCATACAGTGTCCACGTCCTCTCGCTTCCTTCCATTCATTCATAAAACGCCATTGACCGCACAGAAACTGGTTTGTTAAACCCGAATAATACTAGTTACGTTATAAACAAATGAATGAAACAGTTATTTGGAGCTGGCAAAATAAGTTATATACATAGATAGCATTTGTTTTTGATATAATAAGCTGTTTTGGTGACTGTATGGAACTATGTGATCCAAAACTAACCATACACATGTATACGATCTTTTGTGGTTTCATTTACTAGGACTACTATTCAACATTTCCTTTTTGTTTTCTGTCAATATAATTTACTAGCTTTTACCCGCGGCTTCGCTCGCATAAAATAATAAAGCGGCATCTAACCACAAAAATGACAGACGGAAATAAAAATAAATATAGAAAATTTCCAAACAGCTGAAACTATAGTCTGTTGGAAACTATTGTAAAAAATAATAATAATTTTTTAAATAAAAAGTATCCTATGTTACTTCTAGTACCTCAAAAAATATGTGTACAAAGTTTCACGATGATCGGTTAAGTAGTTGTTGCGTGAAAACGTAACAAACAAACCGACATTCACATTTATAATATTAGTAGGGATTAACATTATTATATATCTAAAATTTGGCGGTTAAGAGTCATTGATATAGATATTGAGGCATACAATACGTCGCTTTTTTTTATTGAACACAAACCAGTAGTTTTATTACAAGAACAAGAC
>JAPWLS010001332.1:0-42128 GCA_028551675.1 Tineola bisselliella | reverse complement strand
ACCTAAGTTAAATTTGATTACACAATACTTTTTTTTGTTATTTTTAATATATCGCGATATTACAATTTACACACTTATGTATAAAGGCGTTTACCCGTCGTAGCCCTTACACGCGTAGCTGAACCTCATTCAAAGCTCACCTATTTTATATGACATACTATTCATTCACATGGCCACTAAAGAAAACTTAAAATACACACGCTTAACTGAAATTATTTCAAAACACACGGTAAATATTTATTTAACTAATTTAAAAGATTTTGTTGTTTATTATCACTGTAGTCGTCGCTGTAAAAACTCTATTCTAGAGACGACAGGCGATGTAATTAGGTATATTAAAAAATATATAAAAGAATTGAATCTAACATAAATTAATTAAAATACTAGATAAAATACCAGGAACAACGTTATTACGTCGGATGTATACGACCAGCGGACTAATGCGGTTTTGTCAGTCACTAATGATCTCTGTGATTCGACGTGGGTACTTCAATTAATTAATTGATTTTGTTGGAATTCTTTTATTTACCTGTTTGTTTATTTTTCTATCTACTTGTATTTTAAGAAATCAGTTTCATCTGGTCTCGTCTCGTCTTGACTGGCGAGAATGAAATTGTAACGAATTTGTTATGAAAAAGCTGACTTTGAGGCTCCGAACCTTCGGATATGATTCAGCAGATATTTGTGTGAGGGAGTTTGCGTGGGAAGTTAGATTTGTAAGCGTATATATGCGAGATGTTGCTTATGATGGGCTATTATTATTATTATGTTAAAATGTTAGTTAAATAAGTTTTTTATTAAATAATTTTTATTCTATTTTAGAATCATTACTGTTTTTTTTATATTAAAGAAATAACCGGTCAGGTTCATAATGCGTAAATATTCTTGGAACGTGTAACATTATTAAAAAAATAAAGCAATGGATTTTACTTTAAAGGAAAATTTTCTTTTTAATATTAACTCAAGGTAAAATCTTTAAACAGCAAAACGTTTTTTATTGTGAAAATGTAAGATGAGACTTTAGCATGGAAAACTTTCTAAATCACTATCAAATATCACAACAATAAAAGGAAAAGATTTTTATAGCCTTTTTAATAAATGGACACAAAATTATTTAAATATTCATTATATCTAAATAAAGTCTCACCTTCATTGCGATATAAATGAATCTGACCAAAAAACCAGACACATTTACGGGTTTTTAAATAGAGTGGTACAAAACTCCAAAGGTCAAAAAACCTAATAAAATATCCATAGAATTACAGAAGTAAAAGCTTTTGTAAATCAATTACGTACGCTTTAACCTTAGATTGAGAAGACCACTTTTTTTAGAAATCTATATTTACTTAACAAGATTTCACGATCGCACGAAGTAATAAAATCTCGATTGATTCAATAACTGACTTGGTGGGAATTTAACTATCTGTTAATGTAACTCGTATCAAATATTTTGCAATAACTAACGTAACTTTAGTAATAAAAAAACTAATACTGTTTGAAATTAAATTACTTGTCATAGATTTACTTGCAACATTATATTTGTTTTTGTAACAATAACATTTCAATGCATGAAACATTGTAAACGAACTTCTATTGTGATAGTAAGTATAGAAATTCCACCTTCATTTGGCATCACAATAGTTGAACCGTAACGTCATCAAAATGCATATAATTCTATTTTCAAAACACGTGTGCTTAATACAAAATTTCATTGTTCAATTTTATATAAATGTTATTTTTATAACTTAAAAAAAGCGAAGGGATAATATTCGAACATGTAGGAACGAACAAATTGATGGCACAATATACATAAGTAGGTAGCAATCGTTCGATTGTGTTAGCGTTTTATAATTCATAAATAATAAATATAGCAATAATAATATGAACAAAAATAGAATGATATTTATAGATTACCTATTTGGAAAAGACGCCGAAACGTACTAAGTGATACTGTTACAAATTATTGCGTAACTTTATTAAACCGCTGCTTTAAGATTTATAAAACATTTAAGTTAAATGTGAGCTTAGACTTATTCGGAATCTTCTTGAAAGATCTTCATTACGTGTTGTTTGTTTAAATATGTTTACTTTCAAATAATACAGCAAGTTTTGTCGTTGGAGAGATAAAGTTAAACTTGCAACGTTGGAGAAATCAACGTACACTGCGATTAACTTAATGCCACCTTTTTCCGATGTGCAAACTTTGTTATGTAGTTTCAGGGACCACAAACAACAAGTTCATTCTGTGAATGTCAAATATATTATAGAAAATAAATGACAAACTCAGAGAACTAATTCAATTATTTTGTTACCTATGTCATATATTTTGACTTCTGGAATTTTGAATTATTAAAATGATCTCCTATGGGATATCATTTGTAAAAAATAAGTATACGCTCCGCCTGAAGTTAAGCTTGAGTGTGGTCTATGAGCGGAGACGACTGTAACAGCAAATGTGTACATGCAACAGTCACCTCCTCTCTCTGCTCCATCCAGGTTGACCGGCTTCTCTATTGAAATCATTTTCAATAAACATATAACACAATTACAATAAAATGTGGCACATTTTGTAAAATTAAATTTTGTGTTTTGTTTAAATTGTAATTCCCTTCAACTAATTCCGCACTTTTAAATGTAGTTCTAAACTATCCTAAAAGTTATAATTTATGTAAAAATAAAAATGTTTTGAAAACAATTATATATATAATTAATATATACAATTATATATCGCGGATTATACACTTGAAAACTAGTCCGTTAATAAATTAGGTTTATTTAAGTAAATATTTTTTAATTATATAAATTGCCGATCATTATAATAGGATTTATAATAAAAAGCGGTTGCCATTTTTGTGTATTAAGTAAGTAACCTGAATTGGAAAAATACATGAAGACCCAAATACTTGTATTTTCCCTTCGGGCGCAGTTGGGAGGTGTCCTTCCTCGGTCACTAACAATGTGTTTAGAGGACAGAGGTACGTCACGAACATCCCTTAGGACAAATTGTATACAAGTTTTTGTTCTTAAGAAATGTTGATTTTTTCTTATGTTTGAAAATGTTTCAAGAAAAAAAAAACAAAAATTGCGAATTGTTATCCTAATGATTTTATGATATATTTATTTTATAATAGCTTTTATAATTTTGTCACCATAAACAGAGATAGCTGCTATAACAGAGTAATGACTGCTAGCAACAATCACCTCCGCTCTGCCTACTTGAGATGAATGTGCACGTCGCGAGGATGCGATGTAGATGGGAGCTTTGGTCGTTGACTCGACTGTCTAGTAGGGTGATCTTCCTTTTAGTTTCTGTCATAATAAACATGCATCTTCCCATTTCTATTATTTTATACATTTTTTAAAATATATATATACCTATACAATCTATTTTATATTTATTGCAAATAATTGCTGGTTTTAATATGATATTCCGGCGTTCTATGTGATATGAAAAGTAATTGAACGTGTCAATTTGCTTCACAATTGAGTTAAAAAATTTACTGGGAATACACGAATGCTTTTGCTTTTGCTTTTGTATTGTTATTTTATTTAGAAATTCGTTCTAACATATAAATTGTATTCAGAGGAAGTATCATTTGTTGTTTGTACCTATAAATTTTAGAGTAATTCGTGACGTATTATTTCAAATTTCTATTTTAATTGTATTAATTCTATTTATGTTTAACCATTCAGACATTATTTCTAACTAATTTGAAAGTTATGATAGTCAATAGTGGTTTTTACCTAATAAAATGACTGTGAATGTTTCAGGTTAATAATTTCTTAGATTGGCCGTCGGCAGTTTTGTAAATAACATAATGTAGTATTAGGAATTGCAAGAACATATTTTGCCTAAATTCAATATTTAAACAGGCAATTATAATGTTAATTTAGATTACTTTATATTACTATATGTGACGTTTCGAAAGTTTTGCAGCCACCAAAATAAACCTGACTGTAAGATATATAAGTCCGTTAATTTAAAATAATATATTTTAAACAATGAAAATGTTATACATAATTTTTCAGGTAACCAACAAAGGCACCACAGTTTTATAAGTTGTCAGTTTTAAGCGACTTTGTGAAATTTACGTGCATTGTGTTTCAATGCTGTTGGGCACACAACTATTTTCCACATGGGGAGTTTCTTAACGCTCAAAGCACTCTACGGACTGGAAGTACAAAACTCCGATATTGTTTTGATTTGATATTTACTTAAAGAGGTATTTAATAAATTTATAGTCTAAAAGGGGACAAGTTGTTTACGATTTTCACTTTCCTTTTAGTTTTAAAATTAAAATGCTCTACGTCAGCCATTCTCAAAGTGGTGTTCCGCGGAACCCTAGGGCTAAAATACTGCAGAAAATACCTACCAAAGGGAGATTATAAGATTACATCTAAATATTCCAACTAAATATTACGTAATATTACATTGCAATATGATTATTCATAAATGCATATAAATCAGTTTTTTATAATTATATTAAGGCTTTTTCCTTCGCCAAAAAAGTTTGAGAACCGCTGCTCTACGTGATATTTGAAAATAGTTTTTTTAGAATACAATTATGATCAATACTCGTATATAACGTGTCAGTATTTGAGAATAATGTTTATGATCAATTGTTTTATTTCATATCAATGTTTGTTTTCTTATAACTTTAGGTGCATGCCCAATTACAATTCATTATTTTTGTTTTGTTAACGCGATAAGGAAAAATTGGAAAAACATTTTCTTTCAGTTGTTTCTTACGACATCATTTAACGAGTAGCTTATATAGATTAAATGTCAAATAAAAGTGATGGCACTGTTTTATTTAGACCACATTAAGTTATATACTTATAGAAGTCTATAAATAGATAATAAAGATATTAAGTATTTAATGGGTGATACGCTATAAAAGACACAATATAACCCCAATCTGACCTTGTCGTACTAATTATGTATTACTATAGGGATGTTCTGAGGTTTATGTTCGAAATGTCAAATTGAAATAACCAAATTAACCCGAAGTAAGCCGCTTAAAGCCTTTTAAATTAATCGAATATGTACTTTTGTACAATGGTAATGATAATATTATCATATCCTAATCTACTCGTATAATATCAGAAATGCTTACTTGTTACAAAATAGTCGAGTGGTATCTAATTGATCAAAAATAAATTCCATCCATTAACAAAGTTCAGAAAATCCCCCAATATTTGTGTGACAATGACTGATGATAAATAATTCTTATGTGATTGTAATTTATCGATAAATATATGATTATATTTTTAAAACAGAATCAGTTGTAATAGTTCGAGTGTTTTGATATTTTTAGACGCCTATAAATAAAATTTAGGTACTTTTAATATTAGATAAATTTCCGCGTATTGTTTTTTTCGTAGAACACATAGGAGTTATATTTGTTTGAACAATACTACATAGGCGGGGGTTTTGTTAAAATCAATTACTCAGGTTTTTTAAAGTAGTTTAACAAGCTTGAGTCTTTTGTAATTTATGTCTTATGTAGGGAGAACAAACAGTTACTTTTGTAGTCTCCTCTTAATTAATGTTTCCATCGTCATTATTCAAATTGACCAAGTAATTTAAAAGCAAAAGTAATTTGGGATTAATTACAGCCTTTCTTCATAATGTTCTTCTTTAGTTGATTTATTATTTTCTAATTCTATAATAAAACTTTTAATTGGCTGTTGTTATTTTAGTAATGTTTCCACTCCCTTGTTATACAAATTATATTGATTGATAAATTATTATATTAGAGGCATAGATTTGAGTTATGAAGGTGACTTGGGGTTAATTATTATATAACATTTATTTATTCCACACAATTGGAAGCATTTATCTTCAAGTTCAGTTACTACGGGTGTACCTATTATTTGTTGTAGTTTTACATTTACATATTTAAGTAGATATAGTAGGTATTTATTGTATGGTAGTTGCTATTTAGGACCTCAATTGAATTGGGAGTTTAGATTTTGGGTGTATATTAGTACCGTTTGTCTGGAATCGTGGTCGTGTTCTTATTAAATTGGGCAGATTTAGTATCATTCAAATGGGTACGATGAAGAACGACGTAATTTTTTGAAATTAACTTGTTTTTAGCTACCTCCTTAGCACATATTGTGATTTCATAATGCATGTATGTTAATATAAAGCAGTTTGTAAAATAAAAGTGTAATAGTGTTATCCTTTCTTAAAAAATAAAAAGATGTCTTAGAAGGAAATGTCTACAAAATGCATCAAATTAAATATAATAAAGGTATAAAAAGAATAATAAATCAAAATAACATAAAATTTATTTAATAACTTAAATGAATTTATTTTCAAAGGTCAACTTTCTATAAAAACATTATATCTATCCTTGGAGGACAATAACCGGCAATATATGCCTGAAACATATCATTTTTGGGTTACAGTTTGCTTCCAATTGGATATAAATAAAATTTGTGACGTAAACATATTAAAAATTCAAAACAAATAAACTTACTGCGTTGAGTTTTTCGATAAAGTGATCTCTTAGTAGTGTCTTGATAGGAGGAGGTTATATCAAAAGCACATAGTTGCACAGGGTCACTGTTTGAGCCGGCGCGGTGCGGCGCTGGAGTCGGCGAGCTGAGAGGAGTGGGGTGTCCGGGGTCGCGCGGAGCTGAGCCACGTGCGGCGCGGGCAGCGACTGGCAGCTACTGGGCGGCGGCGCGCGCTCCTCGGCGCAAGAACCACCCGCCGCCCACGAACCACCCAACCCCGTGACGCCACACACCCTACAATCTTTACCTCCAAATCAAATAATATCACACGTAATAATCCTTATCATAAAATTGGTAATAAGAATATCTCTGCCAAATACACATTTTCACTGTAGGTACTATACTGACAACAATTATAATTCCATTTGCGAAGAAATATCATAATCACTATTATATTTTCACTTACTTATATGTCCTTTAATCTGAACGCTCGTACAATTTATCTTGCAAAAGCGTTTGGTTTATATTTGTAATTTTTTACAATTCAAATAGGTAGGTATATAAAATTAAAATATATTTTCTATATTTTTGGTTGTTGGAATAATTATATAATAATAATAATAATAAGGTGCAATAATCCGATTATTCCACCTTTACTGTACATGTACTGTATTTACTAAAGTAAATGCGACATTGAATTTGATTTCATGTTTTGACCAAGTGCATCACTTTTTTTAAGAGCTGTATCGTTATATGCAAAATAGTGAACGTGGGCGTGAATGTGTTAAAGAGAAATTGAATGCCGGAAATAAAATAGTAAAAAAATCCTTCGATAAAGCAACCGATAGCGCTTTAACGTAAACAATAGATTAAAAGAAATTTCAGATGTTATACTAAGTACCTATAATTATTTATTTTAAATTAAATTTTGCTAATTATATTTAATAGTTATATTATAATACATAGGTATAATAAATATTTTTCATTTGTATTATTATCTCATTAAACTTGAATTTAGGTGAATGTTATAATAATTTATTAAATAATAATGTATAAAAATTAAAACGAAAAAAGGTGTAATGTTTACAAGATTAAATTGGTGATTAACAATTCATATTAAAAAATGCGACGTAAAATTTCAATCAGGTTTTATCCGTTTATTCATTATTTACAGTTAGTTCGACTAAAACGGATGCTGAAACCGCCGTCTTGGGTCCAAATAAAATTACCAAACACGTATTATAAATTGTTTCTCATTAAACAGTAGATATAGTATGTAACCATTAGGTATTAATTTGTAAACATATAATTCAAATATTATTAACAAAATACTGAAATTTATGAGTATCAGAACTATGTTGTGTTGTCTCAAACATATTACAACTGAAAATAATATTGTCATATTTAAAATATATTAATAAATTTATTAATAAATAGATTGCTTACTTAGATTGCTGCGCTTTTGCATAAAAGATCAGCGCGCTAACCACTGCGCTACAGAGGGTGTAAAATTGTAAAAAATGAACAGAATTAGACAAGCTTCATATTTGGATGGCCGGCTGTAATAAACACGATGTCACTATTTTTAATTAGAGATATTTATGATGAGAATTTGTATTTGCATTTTCAGACAGTTTATAGACAAAAATATTTAAAATTTCCAACATAATTTATAAGGACTAAAATAATTGTAGAAGTGCAAAATATATTGAACTGTTATCGTGCGAGAAAAGTAGAAGTATCAACAGCTCACGGCAAAAGTGGCGAAGACTTTGGTTTCTGATACACTCGTATATCAACAGTTATTTGAAACTTTCCTATCGAAACTAAATATACCGAGTCTCGATTACGACATTATTTATTCGAAAAGTTTGTTCTGAAAGAGACGTACACTGCGAAAGCACTTTTAGATATTTTATTTTAATCTATTTAATTGAAAACACATTTATTAATATCAAATATATTAACTTGTGTCACCGACATGGTTACAACAACGCCGGACCGGTTTATACTGCGTTAACAGGAATAAAAAGGCGGTGCAAAAATTATATTTATTTTCATGTAAACTCTTGAGCTTTTGTCGATTGCAGACTGATCGTGGATGCAAGGTCAAGCGATTTTTAAAATTTAAAACGACATCCTCCAAAACAAAAACAAGTACAAACGTCATAGAAAATAGACTATTTTTGAATACGTTCTCCTATTCCTCTAACTCAGCGGTTCTCAAACTTTTTTGGCGTAGGAAAAAGCCTTAATATAATTATAAAAAACTGATTTATATGTATTTATGAATAATCATATTGCAATGTAATATAACGTAATATTTAGATGTAACCTTATAATCTCCCTTTGGTAGGTATTTTTTGCAGTATTTTAGTCCTAGGGTTCCGCGGAACACACTTTGAAAATGGCTGCTCTAACTGATGCCTCTAAATAAGTCGCCCATTCATTATTATAATGAGCATTTTACGTCCACGAACACACTTCGTATTGTAGTGGGCTATTTCGTGTATCGAAGCGCCTGTCGTCTGACCTCTTTAGAGGTCTTATAGTTTAGCTTGAACATTAGGCTTGAAGCCAACCGAGTTGTCAAAATTCCCATTCACAAAATTATATAAATTACAGCATAAAGTTGTTTTCTTAGCAAATACATTACACACATAAGAGAAGCTATTAAATTTTAATTATATGCATTAAGATGTTGAATAGCTTTAATAAGTATGTACTTTGCTATTACTAAAACTTTGCGTATATTGCTCACAATGTGGGCTTAAACAGAATATTTATAGTCGATATACGAATGCCTTATTTCCTTTGTCTTCCTTAATCTTGATTATGCAAAGAAAGTAGTCGCATTTATTTCTTATTAGGAGGCATATGAAATTTATTTCGGTAGTTCTCAATTACGTCACTAGTTAATCACATTTTAATCAATTCTATATATTTGCTTTTTTCGTGATTTTTTAGGTTACTCATAAATATGCTTTGACTAATATATGTATATATTATAAATAAAAATTACATAAAATGTCTAAGAATAAAAATACAAGTGACTCGCCTAATCTATGTAACATCTTTTTAATTGGCTTTTTGTACATTTTTAGGCTGCGAATGAGTACCTCGAATGCCCCTACAACATAGTGTTTGGCATTGAAAGAATTAATTTTATCATTTCCATACCTGTGACTGAGACAAAGTTTAGAAATATTCGCCCACGCATTTTTATTTATTTCGATTTCATTAATTAGCGTTAATATTTATTTTAAAATTTCAACATAAAAAGGCGGACTATTACCCTAGGGCATGGTCTACCTACACATTTGACATAAAAGGTTTTTAAATATATATTCCTGCGGTAGTGTGTAGATTATTGTTACTCTTTATACACTAATAAAGTTGTAGTAATAAATAGCATTTGTAAAGCAGCATAAACATACCTCCACCGAATTCCTTTTAAAATTACTTTTAATAATTAAAACTCAGTAATATCAGGGTTATTATAAATATTATTGTTTGGAACATTAATTAATATCATCAGGTTGCAGCTACCGTAGTGGTTAATATATACAATTTAAATAAAAAATAATAATAATGTTTTATGTATTTAGGAACCATTTATTTTAAAATATACTTTATTTATTTTAATTTTTGCTTTGACTTTCTTTCGGGTCAATCTAAGCGTATACACTGAAAGTAAAAATTAACCCAGCCTGCAGTTCCGGGGTATTGCGTGAGCACTGCATGTACATGTATTTCTTTGCTTTACTAGCTTAACGTCGGACTGTGAGTGGTTACATGACAGTATAACAAAAGTCTTATATCTGGTATCTATCTACAACCATATTTTTAGAAACATTAACACGTTATATAATAACGCTTATCGTTCAAAGTATAATAGAATCGCATTACTTGTGTGTACTCAATAAAAATAATGTCTGTTCCGAATAATCCCCTCCACAACCGATGAAACAACGATTGCCGGTATTACTTTCTCTCGTTTGGGCACTGACAAGGTAACTGATCTGTGTTAGTAATGCAAGGACGGTGGTCAGCTGCCACCGAGCACGTGGCTTTTGAGTTGTTGACGATGCACTACGTGGTTCTAATTACAATATTGTTGTTAATTATTTACATAAACTGTTTAGCAGCTGATACAAGTTTGAAAGATATGAAAAAATCAAAACTGACATTTGCAGAGAATGTTTATGCTAAATTTTCTGGAGCATGTAAGCATGGTGTTTGTTCTTATTTATTTATTAATTATTGAATAATGTGCTTATTTTTATGTTACTGTGTATTTTAGGCCGCGTGATGGTAAACCTACAATATCATGATTTAGCGCCTCCGAACGAAATAATTAAAACGATGAAGATTTTACAAATTGAAGGAAATACTTTGAGAACTTTTAATGTCGACAATACATATGAATCTTTAACACAATCATCAGTATTTGATATAACTAAACAAACCAAAGTGATTATCCATGGATACAAGGATAGTGCTCAATCAGAAGTGCCTCGTGATCTTGCAAATGCATACAATGAAAAATTAATGTTTAACGTGTTAATGGTGGACGCTGAATACATTGTTGATAAATGGTATATATTATCAATACAATATGCAAGACTGGTCGCTAAAAGACTTGCATATTTATTAGTGAAACTAGAAAGTTATGGATTAAACGCTGAAGATATACATTTATTAGGAATAAGTCTTGGTGCGCATATAGCGGGTTGGACAGGAAAATATTTTAAGAAGTTTAAAGGAAAAAGAATAGGACGAATCACTGGACTGGATCCCGCCGGTCCATGCTTCTCTATGGCTGAACCTGACCAAAGACTCGACAAGGAAGATGCGACATATGTTGATGTGGTGCATTCGAATCGGTTAATGCAAGGTGTCATAGAGCCCTTGGGTCATGCAGACTTTTATCTAAATGGTGGAGGACCAAATCAACCTGGCTGTTTTTCGTCCAGGTGTAGTCATCTACGAGCTGCTATGATATATACAGAAAGTGTGAGAACTCCGAAATCTTTTGTAGGAATTCTATGTGACAGTTGGAAACAGTTTTCTGATAATAAATGTAAAAATAGTACGTATACTATTTTAGGATATGGTTCGTCGATGTTATCTCGCGGACTCTTTTATCTACGTACTTCATATAAACAGCCTTATGGGCTTGGTATGCATGGAACAAAATACGGTCAGTCAACATTATTCGACGATTTAATGAATACTTTAAACATGCATTAATCTGTGATATTAGTAAACATAAGATATTTTGTAAAATACATATAATTTGATGCCATATAAACAAAATAAAATAATTGTGGAAAAAGCCATATTGTTCCTGCAGAAAGTCAAACAAAGATTGTTAGTTTTTTTCTTTATGTAATACCTTCAATATAAAAATTCAAACTAAACCAACTACTGAACCGTGGTATTCAAACTTTTTGCAAGGTTCCGCTATTGAGCAATATCAATTATCTTACCGGCAGTTGGTCAATTGGTCAAGGGATTACATTCAAAGAGTAACTAATATTTATTTAAATAACTAATATTAAGTGTCGTAAAAGTGAACGGTCATTTGGCATTTTATACACTGCAATTGTTCCAACAATAAATATAATGCCTTCAAAACTTGCAAAAACAACAGACTCATCCAGAATGGTGAGTCACTGAAACTTAAAGATCTCTACGAAAGTAATAGCAATAAAATTTTGTGTGGGAGTGAACTAAGAAAATAATTCTCTATTCTCAAAGAAATGTGTCGTTAAAGGAAATTAACCTCGTGTAAGGGGATGAACATCAAGGTCTTATAATAGAGCACTATCTACTTCGACTGCGATGAAAATTAGGTAAATGTGAATTTTAAATTTTAAATAATCGTTAATATGGGTAATGTAAAAGAATAGTTTCAGCTTTAAGCCCTGTTTAAATTGTGATTTGTAATAGTATTAAAAATGCACGGTCTTTAGAAAATACGCCTTGCAATTAATACTCATCTGTTGTAACTATCCTTGAATTATATTTTAGGTAATAATTTTGTGCTATTTTACAGTTGAGTATATCCGTGCCAATTGGTTGAATAAACGTAACCATTTTCTATCATAAACTATGTTTAATTTGATGCAAAGTTTAGTACTAATACCTAATCAATGTTGTAATTCCTTTCAGTGTGTATTTTCGGAATACTTACGAATACTTGCACAGAGAAGAGAATAATAATATGGCACGGATTATCATGAATGGAAGTTTGTGCTTATCCAAACTAGTAGGTATAATTTTATAAAGTCAATGACGTACTTTCACAAATTAATTTCTACCTACGCACTTTACTATATTTAATTATACTGCCACCCGCCATAATTTTTGTGTAAACAATTAGCGAAAGGAAAAGAAGTGAAAATATGACTTCACGGTATTATATTTTTTATTATTTCGTCAGTTAATTTTGTCACAAATTAATTGTATCCGTTAATTTGGATTTGGTCATGCTTAGCCCATTGTTTGTTAGATCTACGGTAAAGATAAATTATTATTACGTCATAATAAAACAAATGCCCTTTATTCGTTCTATTTATTTATAGGTATTTCTTAGCTCTATCAAAGCTAGTCCTAACCCACTCACTATCTTATAAGATAAAATATAATTAAGGTTAAAATCTGTGAGTTCGAGTACGATAGAGATTTATCAAATCTAAGACAAAATAAAATTATTCTGAGCTAAAAAATAAGGGCGAAGCTTGCAAATGAACCAGGAGGTAATTGCTCAAATTTTTGTTTCAATTTTATTACTACGGCAGTAATAGCCATTCTGCGGATAATCTTATTTCACAAACAAGAACATTATTTTTAATTACACGCTAAATTATTATTAACTCTATAACCTCCCATTTCAAGGCGTATTTTACGACATACCTGACTAAATCTTATTAAGATTAGATTTAATTTACATCATAATTGTTAAGAAACATACGTTTAATATTTATACAACATAACCTTACATAACACATTTACATGTTTGATTATATGCATTCATATAACAGTTTAGTTTAGCGTACAGTGACTTATGAAATGACTATGTATTAGCGACCATAATATAATAGAATTTTTTCATTACAACGCATACGTCACGCATGTATGTGTGGGTGTGGATCAACCATAAAAATAACGCTTAATTTCAATAGAAGAAGCGATAAAACACCCTTTATGTTAGTATCATTATAAAAAGATTTATGGAAAAAGTATTTTAATACTTTAACCTACCTACCCTGTGGACCTTTTGCTAAAAATAAATAGCGCGAACTACAACCTAAGTGTTGTAAAATAATTCTCTCTATCTTTTAGTTCGCCTATCGAAGTGCCTGTAAACAACTTTATTACATATCCTATTATTACTCCTAACATGTCAAATACATAATATTATAAAAAATATTAAATAACTTCAAAATATAATTATTTATTAACAATCATTTTGTGGATTTATAAATTCACTATCACTTTTCTCCACATAATGAATGACATGCAAAATGAATGATTGTTTTATGTCATATTTAAGTGTTATTGATGACTATGTGATATGTCACAATTGAATCTCAAAATGTTATTACAAATCACATTATTTGGTAGTAAAAAATTACTATTGAAAATCATATGAGCATACTGCGCAGTATAGAAAATGGTTAAGTGATAACATCATCAACTTCAGTAAATGTAAGTGTGAAAGTGTGTATTTCGCTTCTATTTTGCTTAAAGAACATCAATTCTAATATTTATGCGAAGTAATAATATCCGTCTGAGTTGTTTGGCTTTTTGAGGTTATAACCCGTCGTCGTATTAATTTAACTCTAGACGCGTGCATAAAACTACAGAGAACTTTAGCCTGAAAGTTTGCCTCCCGCAATATATCGACCATTTTCATCAGCCCGCCTACTATAAAATGTAATGATGGTCTTTTGAAATATGTACGTCACAAAACACAATTTGGCGTTCCTTATATACACCCACTTTTTTATTAACATAATTCTTCGATTCGATATGCACTGAAATTGGAACCAGTTCTTATTTGACGCTTCTGATTTTATTCGGAAATTCGATGGAAAAACATTCACATAAATATTAATACTCAGAGCTATTAACAGAATTTCATAGAAACGTGTCTAAATGTTACATAAGGAATAATAATAATAATATATGATCTGTTTATATCTATAATAAATTTATCTTTATTTGCTCATTTTTTCTGCTAGTTCCAAATTATATGTAGACACTAGACAGTACATTAATTAAAATAAATACTTTCTGATATCCTCGAAAGTTTTAACGTCAAACGGTAAGTTGCTAAAGGTAAGCCCTTAGAAGTTAGAAGCGCTTAATCCATCAGGCGAACCCAGAGCGGATCGATTGAAAACCCTCACCGGTGTCGATTATCGTTCATAATAATTGTGTGCTGAAAACTGGGTTTTAAATAAATTAATCATTTATTTAAAATAATATACACTAACATCTTTTTGGGGTTTAATTAAAAAAACGATACACAGAAAAGTTAATTAATTTTAATAAACTTTGATTGTGTGTTTTCTTTGTTAGTGGTTAGAAATATTGCTATAAAATGTGATAAGGGAAATTCAGAAGAGTTAATTTGTTTCAGTAAGAGAATGATGGTGGTTAACGGAAACCGCTAGTTACCGGCACTTGGTACGACCACTTTACATAGTTACCGCTTTTGTAAAATATATCTAGCCCGAGTCATGTTTCTATTAACATGTTTATTTTATCGCCGCGATCACGACCATTGAATAGTTTTCGAAAAGTCGAATTAAAATAATTAAAAATAAACGCGACTCTAACTCGAAAAAGTCTTTAAGTAATTTAAATCGTGCTCATGAATAACTTGAGACGGCATAGTGAATATTTTACTCTAGCATTTTAAAGCACACGTGATAGTGAACCGTATAAAATATTTTAGCCAAAGTAAAAAAAGTTATTACGCATTTAATAAGTTTTGATGCGTAATTTGTTGATGAGAATATAAGTTACATTTAAGACAATAATAAGAATTACCTAATAATATATTTATATATTAAGATAAAGTCGTGCCTAAAAGGCGAACATGTTATTATGACTATAATGAATGTGTATGCAATGGGAGAGTCAATTTACGACTATTGATTGAAGCGCTCATATGATCACGAAATTCTACGAACTAACTAAGGCTCTAAAGTCATATAGACTGTTGGCATTTAAATACAGTAAATACAAAAAAATGTAGGTACTCGCATAAATAATTAATTATGATATATTTAATTAATTCTTTTTCACTATTTTTAAATTATACATTCATCAAAATATTCCTTTATTGTTCCGTCAGAAAATTATTTTGAAACCTTAGGTCGGCGCTCAGTCAAGTTCAATGACTTTTAAGACTAAAGTACTGAAGAGGAACACCCCTCCTTACCATTTGTTGTCTCGACATCAGTTTATTTTAGGCGCTTCCTGGGAAATATAATTCGGTAAGTTAGGCCTACGAAAATTGTCTATAATATAACTTTGCGTTTCTAGAATAGAATTTTCTCTATTTATTGTTGAATGATATTATTAAAATAGAAATATTAAATTTATTCTATGTTATTTTATATTTCTCTTAATGATCTACTTTAATAACAGATAAGTTGTCTGATGTTGGTTATTCGCAAACATAATTCAACTAACTAAAAAGACTACATTGCATTCATTTTAATTTATTTATTCAGACATTTTGAAAGTTTTGCAGCTATTACTGTGACCACGATAACCGTAAAGTTTCAGAAAGTTTTTGAATTTAATTAGTCAAATTAAAATCTATAGTAAACCGCTAAAGTCTTTCAAATTGACACATAAGTTGGTGCATCGTAAAAGTTCAAATTTTATTTTAACATATTCTTGTAAAAAAATACACCATTTTCGATTATATTAGATAATATAGAGCAATCATTTTCAGTTTTGAATTAAGACATAAGTTTGGTAAAATATATCGAATATAGGTACTCGTATTGTCTTTAGTATATCAATCCTTAGAAGGCTAATATTATTAAAGTTGTCTACTTTCTATATTATTATTTTATTATTCAGTGTAAATTAATTTACGGCGAATAACAAAATGATGACCTTTAATAAAGCAACATTATTAGGCAATAAAGTGGAAAGCGGTGGGTGTAATAAAGTGAGCCTCTGCCAGACTAACGAACGCTGTGAACGCTGCGTACACCTAAACCTATACAGATGTCAGCCCCCATAGATATAATCTCCATCTCCTTTATGCTGACTCATGTTCATAACTACATTATTTTAATTAATTAACCTAGAAGATTGTTATCATTTTGTGATAAATTCTGCCTCGTTTGTGTGAATGAACGCCGGAGACGCGGCTATTTAGAGTAATTTCAGAAATTAATGTCTAAAATTAATTTATATTTCATCATTTTGAATTGATGCAGAAATTCTAAAATTGTTCTATATCAAAGTTTTGTTTGTGACCATGGTTGGGCGGCTGAAAATAGCAAAAGATCAACTCTGAAATATGAAGTGGGTGTTGACATATCTATTAATTAGATATAGTTTGTTTCATATAATCTTAGTGCTTAGCCTAAAGAGTAAAAAGAGACAATATCCTTTTACTTCAGGTTTTTTGATACGTAATAATAGGTGTTATGAGCATATTTTAAAATTACTTGTTAATGAGAATTATTGCCAATACATAATAATTTTAGATTAGGTTATTTAAGTTTGTAATTTTAGTCAGTACAAACTAAATTTTGTCTGTGGTTTACTTTGTCGACACTGCTCTTTAAAAAAATTATTATGTTAAATATAAACTTTGGCCTCGCAACAACAGCTGTACAAAAATACCAAAAGTCTAATTATTATTATGATTAATATATGATAAAATATTAATAAAAAATTCGACCGTGCACAAACCTGGAATCTCTGCGTAAGATACTGGAGCACTAACTCAGCTAAATATTCTCTTCTATTGACAAAAATTGGAATGAATATTATTATGTAATGTGAAAAATAATATAACATAAGTGACATAAATATCCTCTTAACATTGTAAATACACGTGTAACATTATCGTATTCAAATAATCATAATAATTGTTAGAATATAAACTTTTCGGTATGATTATCTGTAGGCTCTCAAGGTTGTTCAGCTATCTCCGCCTCCGCAAAATGTATGGATGTTTATAAATCTCCCTTCAATAAATTGTGCTCAGTCGAGAACTTTGTGTTTTTGAGACCTGAAAAAATTTGTACAATCGATTCCAATGTGTATGATGTTTTTATTTACCAACTCTCAAACAATAAACAACTTTTATATTTTTTATTTAAAATATTTTTAGAAAATTACTCTTGGATTAGTATAACGCTCCCTTTTATTGTTATATATGAAATTAAATATAATAAAATTTTCAACAGTGGCCTCAAGGTTTATTATGCGCACATTTAGCATTAAGAAACTGCATGTTTTAAGATGCCCAATGCTTACTAGATATAAGGGATAGCGTTCAATCAATGCTATAACCAATGCTATCATAAGACCATATTACCTGATGTTATGTCCTAGTTTGCGATCACAGACAAATGTCTACGAGCAACAATCATCTTCGATATAACTGCTGGAGGTGACGAATGTGTATTGTACTCACTATCACTTCACGGATTACGATTGAGACTGATGACATGCTAGGTGTATAACCATCATCAATCTGTCTACCACTCTATAAATCACGTCTAAATCATGTGTTTAAAATTTAAACTCGACAGATCACTTCGTACACAACGTAATGACACTCATTTCAGTATCTGAACACTTTTATGAACGTATACGCAGTGTAATAAGCGTTATGTGTGATCAGTTCATGAAATATAAATGATAATGAATTATATTCTTGTCGGAAAATAATAAACCTACGTTTTTATGTTTTCTAAAATAATATTTCTAAGAATCATAACACAAAGGTTTTATTAAGAATCAAAATTATATTCTCGGCACGTGTACCTACATTTACTGGGAGCAAGCTCGTCCGTAGCGCTAAGTTATGAGGTAGTTTCCTAAATGTCATCCTCATTATGAAAGGTTGTTTTTGTATAAATAAAACTACAGTTCGTGACACGGATGCTGTGAGGTTATATAGATTTATGCAGATTTGTTCAATATATTTTAAGTTTGACTAAACAATGTACACGAATGGGGTGATGGCAGGCTACGAAGTGCTCGTAGAATCACGGACTAAATGGTAGCAAACCATTTTAATTTTAGATCAATTAACTTAAAAATTAAAGATCTCAATATTTCATCAAAACATTAAATTTGTGTACTTAATAACTTTTCAAAACCTCAACTGTTATGCTAATTCAATATGGTTTAAAACTACTAAAATTGCTTGTGAGCAGCTATAATTTAGTAACTAAGAAAAACATGTGCCGATATAGTCAAAGCTACATTTACAATTTTGTAATAATCTCGTTGATACTTGTATTTACACGTATGACGTCACGAGGTTTTTTATTAGTATTAAATAAATTTAAAAATAAAAATATATGTTTCCTTTGAATAAAGGGTAACGTTGAAACGTAATTTCCATCGAACTCACTTTAATATAACTGACAGACTGCGATCGCCTTTCTGAAACGAACTTGAGTAGGTAGAATTTCTATTTGAACTACACACTATCCTATTCTGTATCGAGCACTTATGTACCAGTTAAGAATAGTCATAAACTTCTATCATGGAAATAATACCATCGATCACTATTTTAATATTAAAAATTCAAACTTGCTTCTTACTATTTTTAACATTGAATATAACTTTGGTTCTTTTCTTTATATTTTAAATAAATGATTCGATTTATTGTTTGAATATTTTGGAATAGATATACTAAAGGCATTTAATCATGTGGGATATTTAAAATAACTCATTAAATAATCTTGACTGCATATAGCATTTGATTAACTGTTATATTTGTTTAATTTTTAATATAAATTGGTAACACTGAGTATAGACGTCAATAAAGCAAAGGTAAAATACTTTACATAGCCAAGATATTGAATTTGCTAAGTGACTAAAATTGTACAAATTTGCATGTTGGATTTGATTATAAATTGAATTTAGTTACATTTAAAGGTCAGAGGTTAAATAGGTTTCCATTGAAATTCCGTTTAACGTTTTCTTCAACTCACTCCTCTCTCCCCAAAGATCAATATTATTATAAATCCACTTCTAGTTCTATGGATAAATGTATAAACATATACAATTAATTATTCATGCGCCATTTTGTGTTCACGGTTCAAGGTCAATAGATAATCTTTAATCTTCTTTTATAATGTAATAATATATTAAAGTTATTAATGTCTTACTTAGAACTATTTAAAACAGAAGAAAGTTTTAATTGAATTAATTAATTGAATAGTTTTTTTTTAATTTCTTTAAGTCACAAATCAATTGTTTAAACTGTCAATAATCGGAATACTAACTTTCAATTTTGATTTTCTATTACTAGACAGCAAATAAGTTAAAGATTTCTCAAGTGGGCGGCAGTTAGACATTAGTTTGAGTTGGAAAACTTAATCGGCATTTAGGGAAAAGTCGTAACATCGCAAGGAACTTGTTTTTCGCAGTTGTACAATGTTCAATAGAACAATTAATTAAATCACAATTTTCTGAGGTCTACAATAAAAAGAAGTGTTAAGAATACGTGAATATTGAGGAGATTAATTTAATTCGATATTTTTTATAACACTAATAATACAAACAAAAAACTCTCTCTGTTATTTGTTCAACTATTTTATGTCACCTATCTTATTCGATCGTTTGAGCGGCGTTGAATTGTAAATTGAAAAAAAGTTTCTGTCGCTGACACTTTGTGACGAGAACCCTCGTATAAAATGTTTTTAATATAACATGTCTGACATGAGCCTATATTTAACAAGATATCTCTCCTACATTTATTATAGGTATATATATAATATATATTTATATTCAAGCCTTTATTTAACATGACTGTTAACGGAGTGTGTAACTTTCAAATTTTATTTTATTTATCAGATCCGATTGAAATATTTAATTTTAATTGTAGTACCTCAATAAAAAACATAATAAAAATAAGAGAAGACTCAATTAATTTGCAACATTAAATTATATAGAAAATTACCAAATATTATATTATAACATCATAATAACGATGACAACGTAATCTTCAGTCAGTAGATAGACCTAATATCTTAATTTAGGATTACTTTTAAATTATATTAGTACCTATCATTCTATTAATATCTTTGAATTGCAATATGTATAGTTAAATCTTTAAAATATAAATGATATTAATCAAAGAAAAAGGAATTTAATTAAATCACGACGCCAAAACAAGCCTCATAAAATATGAACATTTTACGATCAAAGTGAAATCATAATTTACTTATTAAATACATAAAGATTGTTGAAGTTACTTGGCATTTAAGGAGTGTAGGTCGCTGCTATTACAAGTACGTACTATATTGAAAGAAATATAGCCTTAATTATAATCAGAAAGAATGCCTTTATTATGGTTTTTTTTTTCAAGAGTAGTCCTAAAGATATATTTCCTAAACATATCGTTATCATAACTATTACTTTTTTTTTTAAATTCCTACGTCTGAATGCAATGTTTGAAAACTTATAATAAAATGTAAATAAGATTAAAACAAAGCATGGGTTAGCGCTGTTGCTCTGAGGTTTTGGGTTCAATCCCCGGAGGTAATGTTTTAATAATATTTATTAATTTATTATGAATATGAAATTATAAATTAAAAGTAAGTAGGTATTTGTTTCGAGTATGAGCGTTATATGTTTATGTTGTCCTCATCTTGAAGTGAAGTATACTCTTGTGAGAACAATTGTTTGTAGATGTATTTATTTATTAATAACAAATAACCTGAATTACGTTTAAAGTGTCATTTGCCTATTCGTTTTCCTTTATCTTTGACATAAAACCTTTATAATATAGGAGTATTTCAGAGCGAGTGGGCCAAGGTCCGATGAGTCGAGATCAATGCAAAGGAGTGACGTAACCTCATACCCTAAATTTGTTTCAAATATGTTTTCGAGTAATTCATTAATCACAACTCTGATCGTATTTGTAAATATTTAATTATCAAAACGGGATTTACATTCGTAATATCGAGTCGGGTGTTTATTTTATTCAATGTGCCGTAAATAGGAAATATATTTTAAATTATGAAAACAAATGCAAATCACCTACGCATTTTAAAAGGAATTTTAATTTTCCCATAATTTTATCCTCTGTAGAAAGTTTTGAAATGTTTATATAAAAGTTATTTAATGACAATACACTTCAATTATCCATATTACTAAGCAGGCCTTGACCTTTAGTAGGAGTCAGAAGAACTATTCGAGTATATTAATTGAACATTTATGAATTGTCAATATCAAGATGTTTTTGTAAACAAAAATATTTAATTTATACAATATTGAGTTTTATAAAAACTGACAAGCGAATTAAAAAAAATAATAATAGAAACGTAAAAAGAAAATATGAAAAATACACAACTCTTTAAAATAATTTATTATTTCAAATCTGCAACGTAAAAGAAAATATTTGCATTTATTAGTTTGAAGACATATAAAAAGCTTATTCAATAAAAAGTATTGGAAAAAGATTTGATTTAGAGCGAATCATTGGTTTGAAAGAAATTATGCCTTGAAAATGATACGTATCAAATAATTTCACAAAGCACTCGCAGATATTGTTAGAATTCCTAGACTAGAAACAATACTTTTGTATTGTATAAGATAAGAAGAGCCAACAAACAGATAAGATACCAACGAAGGTGGTTCAGCAGAGTGGAAATTATTTTAGTTGCGTCGGCGCCTGGCACGCGTTCAATCGCACGCCCGCGAATTTAGACTTGCGGTGACGCTCTGGGTCTTCAATTCACAACTTTACCACTATCTCCGACATGTCGAAATTTTAACAACCTACGCAATTCTTTCCTATATTTCTTGAAATTGAGGGTAAATTATAAATAAAAGTTATAAACGAAATTATTCCAAATATTACATATTATTATGCAAATTTATATGATTTTAAAAAGTGCATGTGGGTATACATTGACGTTGTACTGTATTTCTATCCAGAGAAGATATCTTAGGCGAATCTAAGAGATTCAATATGCACCGATTTCACCCATCAGTTCTTTCGCAAATGTAAAAATATAATAAATACTTTCAGTACCTAACTATTACATAATACAGCTACCGAATAAAGAATAAGCTTTTTTTATCTTCTTGTGTTGCTTCAAATTATTTCAAAAATTTTATTTGAAGTGATCGTCTCATTCGTTTGTTTGAAAAGGCTTTATTTGTTCTTTTGTTTTAAAGGTTATTTACAGTAGACATTAAAGTATTTGAAATATGGATACATAAATGATCTTTTCTGCTTCATATATTTTAACATTAAATATACATTCATATTTATGAGTTTTAACATATCATATTTGACAACTATAGATCTAAATTTCCTAAAAACTCCTTTTCTATGCTTCTTTTAAATGTAAATTCTTTTACCTTTGTGTTCCATCGGGTGACAAGCACTATTCTATAAGCAAGAATTATCATGTGCTCTGTCCATTGTATAGGTATTGATTATATCACTTTTTCTTTGACATGTCTTTTCTACTAAGCTTAGCTATAATAGCTTCTACAATAATGGTGTAACAACGGTGTCCATGTCGGAATAAGTGGACTAAACTAGAACGTTTGTATTTTGTTTGTTGCATAATATCTACTGGGCGGTCGGCAGAGAGACAACGCTTTCCACACAATCAACACTCCATATTATTCGTTCATATTTTTTCATTATTATTTTTCACCCACCTATCGTCTGAATGTGATATTTTTATTGAATAACGAAAACAAAAATTTCAGTTGTTGGTAGAGGTTAATTAAAAAAATATATGGAACGTTCTATAAATATATTTTTACACACTACACTTTGGCAGCGAAATAGATGCCAAAGTTCTCATTAAACTATTATCAATAATAATTTTGTTAACCAAACAAAATACATTTTATTCTAGTATTATATTTTTATTGTAATTATAATAAGTTTACCTAAAACGTCGGACTAAATAAGGTTTAGAATGTAAATGAACCAAAATGTATTGTAAAAAGTTTAAGGCTCCAACAATAGGGGACTAGCAGTTGGAAAGCAACAGGCCGTTGATTTAATCAACCGTGTGGCAGTTTACACGCGGCCTTTCTACGACGAAATTTAATAGAAATATTGAAAGAAAACATTTTAGGCATTAATATTGTATTCATTAATTACATAGCTACAAATTGTTTAGGCGTGGTTCGTTTAATTCATGCTATGTCAACACAATGTTAATGAGTTTGCCGTTTATGGAAATATTATAGAATTTATTTATTTAAATCTTTTATTACTCAAAAACTTTTTTTCGCTCGATATAAGTCCTAGCTTAGCATTTGTGTTGGAAAAACAAAAAAACATATAAATATATGTTAAAAAACATTTTACCAGTTAAATGCGAAGTGTGTGCTTTAATAATTCAGTACACTACATTTTTCAGTCGATAAAAGTTATGTTCAAACTTTAACGTCTACAGCTTAATCTAATTTAGAAAGTTCTCGCTTCATCGTGTCATCAGACTATTTTATATATGTATGTAAAGACGTGACTTTTAAAATCCATTAAAAAGCTTTTCTATATGAAAAATTCTCATATAAAATGATAGTAATTTATTTTTTATAATACATTTAGATACCGATTACAGATTACAGTAATGTGAATTTTAAATTGCTACGTACTCTAATGTATTATAATGACATTATGAAATAAATATTTTTAATCATATTAAATTACAGACTCTCAATCGGTTTCATTATAAAATTATAGAATACATTTTTTCTAAATTCAAATCGCTTCAATTCCTGGACTTTTTTAGAATACTTAATGCCTTGAAGAAATTTTCGAAGACGTATTGAGAAACATCGGGCTTCAAGAATAGGAAGTCTGCAATTTTAAGATTATAAATATCTAAAAATAAATGGAGTGTATAAACTAGTTGTTATATATATGCGATATATAAATTCATTCATTCCAGATGAACGGTACTAGTCGCATGTAAATCGCTAGCTTATCGCTCAACAGAATGTTATACATTTGAATTGCAAAAGCACAAAATTAAGCCGTTTCTGTGCTCGTGCATTTTGCCTCACACGGATGTAAAATAACTCTGTCACACTACGTGCCGTAATGAACGCATTACTCATTCAAAACTATCTAACGAGGGAGAAATCAGATTATTGTATGTACATACTACGTAAATATTTATGTAAAAGACAATGATAATATTCGCACTCACTACGGTCTTATAACAGCAAATATTTAATTAGATAATGGTCAGACCAAATATAATATAATACGTACAATACTATACGTTAAGACACATATAATGTAAGAAACTGGCATGTACACGCAATGACGCGTATGCCAGTATATAAGTGTATTTTTATTTATTACAGACGTTACTATGCTAATAATAATATTATAGTTTAACTATTACCGAATTTTAAAAATATTTTATGTGACTTACTATCGTGTTTACTTTCTTTAAGTTATGACGTTTCAAAAGTGTTACAGCTATCACAATCACGGCGAGATTGCAACCACTATGACTGCAAAACTTTCGAAATTTGTATTTACGAATAACCTCAATAATCAGTATAATCTACTAATTATAAAGGAGTTTGTTCCTTGATCATCTCAATGCCTCTAATGAACATGAACAGAGAGGAATATATTTAATTCTCAATGGCATGTAGGTATGAATTTAAGCATATTGTATGGTTGCTTAGAATCCAATCTGTATTCGAGTTGTTTTCCGACAATTTGTATTAATCGTCATAGTAACATACCTACGCAGTTGAACGTAGATGACGTGCATGGGTTACCCTAATTTCGCCCCCGTAAACCTTGTCTGTACACATAGTGTCTGATAGTGGGCGTATCATTTGCAAACCTGCAGTCGTACCCTACTTTATACACTGTGTGAATCGTGTTAGTTCTATCATGAGATATGCATGCTGAGACTTAAGTGTCCTTCGAGGCTGCATACGTTTGCGTTGCTCTCATTTCTGTGTGGTTTCTACTTTGTAATATGAAATGGCGTGGCCGCATGTGAAATGTGATACAGTTAAGTATACGGTACCAATTATGATTAATGTGATGACTATTTATCCACACTGGTTTCATAGTTTCGAAACCCTATAATCGTAAATAATTCAAGTGTAATAAAATGCTTCATGTAGAAAAAAAAACAAGCATATATATAAAAAATTGACCAAGTTTGCTAAAAGATGTTTTTTTGTGTTAAAGTTTTCTTCTAGTACTATACTATTCTTGTAAATATTTATAAACAAATCAAAGTTAATAAAAAAGTAAATGTAAAATGAATCATCTATCCATGTATTATTAAAAAATCTTATAATTAAATAAAGTCGTCGCTTTATCTCTAACAAACATGCACGAGTATCACAAATACAAGAAGAAAAGTGTTTTTGATCATGGCCGCGATAATAATTCACATTTTTACGCAAAACAAAAGCGAAATGGAGACAACAGCGATTTATATTTATAAAGGACATGCGCCTGAATTCTACACAAGTATTATAATTAAATATATTACGAGCTGTATGAATAACAATATTCTATTTTATTTGTTTGAAATTTATTGGTTGTAAATGTGTTAGAGAACGTCCCACACAAAATGAGATTATTGAACTAAACAACGCATATGCATGAATTAGTCTAAATGTGTTTACGAAGTCAAACAAACCAACGTGTCAACATTCAAAGCAAACAACAAACTTCACAAAAATAACTCCTCGTGATATCGAAAAATAAAATTCATCTAATTAATAATAGTATTAAAAGGCCAAAGAATCAATATTCAGAGTAATTATTATTATTTTAATAATAATTTAGCATTTGTAACATAGGCAGTGAAAGGCTAAAGTACACACACATTGAACTTTGTTACCGGCCAAGATTAAAAATATCTACATGGGGTTAATCGATTATAAGCGCACTAAATCATAACAAATTCTAATTTATAAGCATATTAAAAAATAATCTAAACTAAAACGTATATAGACTTTAAAAAGCTATAACAATAACAATAGAAACAGTAATTTAACTGATAGGAATTGGCTGCCTGCAAAAGCTTTTTTAAAGTGTTTACGGCAAAAGCTTTTACAATATCTATTTTCGTCGCGTGACAGGTGCAACAAACTTTCAAATGTATGATACAAAGTCGAATAGATATCTAACGTAAACAGTTTTGATGTTTACTTTTTTAAATCAACTTTTGACATTGACTGATTTATAATTCGAACATTAAACAAATGAAATTGAAATTACTGGGAATTCTAAAAACACAAACATTATGGTTTGCGATTTTTAAGGCAATTTTTACAATGGATCTGAAACAAGATGAAATTGGGTATCTCTTGTTCTCCTAATAAGTTATTTTTGTTGACTAATTTATTATTTTTTTATCCTAATGTAATGTAAAAATGTAACGAAAGATTTTTTACTATATAAAAATTTAAAATAATAACTTTGTTATTTCACTAAAATAAGATACATATTTAATTTAATATATTTGAGAATACAAGTAATTGCTTAGTTATTATTTCATATACATTATATAACAAAGGTAATCATTTAATTTGATGAAATGGAGCCTTTAAATTAGCCAAAAAGATTTATTTATAATTTATAATAAATTTAAAATTTAAAATAAATTTATAATAAATCTTTTCTTAGATAATATAACAATCATAAAGTTTAATCTTAAGCTCTTTAATCATTCTCCTCATAATAACTTTAAAAAGATAATATTCCGCTTTTCTTCGAGAAAAATAATTGTATTATAGCTCTTCAGAATAGAAAAACAAATAATCTCACGAAGCTAGAACTTCCTCCAAGGATCTCATCTTGCAAATCGCCTTTTTATTATTCTCTCTTTTTGAATTAATAATCATGATACTATTTTCTACTGTAATTTTTAATATACCTTAAAAAATAACATTGTACTTATTTACCCATTGATAATGTATTAAATTAAACATCTTCGATCGTATAAGACAATGAAAACTTTTATTTGAGATACCATATTCTTTTGGACTGAATTATAACCAACAACACTACCAAAACATAATAAAAAATATTTCAGTCTATAAGCTATTTTATTATCTAGGCGAATATGTAGTAATAAATAATAATGCGTCCGAGGTTAAAATTGGCCCAGCAGCACTGGAAAATCAGCTAGACAGTACGAGCTACCCACTTGCGTAGCTCGCTACGGTCACTTGGGGATAGTGCGCCCGCGCCGCGCGTTTCATCTACGCGGTACATTATTTCATGTACGTTTTTCATTTATTTGTTATTATTATCGTGATAAATCTTGTGTGAAGTGGCATGCTGATTAGTAATATAATTTTTAGTTTTGTACAGGATAACACTTTAATATTACGTCCAATTGTTAAGTGAGATTTTTAGATAAATATTTTTGTTTTAATTTGTTAATTTTTGTCTTAATTGTTATTAAATAACAATTTTGTGATATCTGATGTATTTCTTATTTTAAATAAATAATTACTTTTTGAATTCAATGCTGAAATAGGTAAGTCAGTGGAACGAAATTAATATCATTGAAGTTTTCTCCGTTGAATGGGATTGCAAAGATTTAATTTAAAAGTTCATTTTCTAACAGAAATAGACTTAACTAAGAGAAAATTTATTAAATGTTTCATTTTTCAAGTTGAAATAGAAATATTAGCATGATATTGCATTTTAAATTTTGTTTATACTTTTGAATTCCATTTAATTCAGTCTACAATATTGTGAAATTTTAGGCAGGCAATTTTAAACAAACAATTTATATTCTAAATTATAAATATAGTTGTTGCAACATCGTTGCGAGTTCGCTGCGAAATTTTTCTGGCAATCGATCGCTACGAATTCACACTCAGCTTCAGTTATTAAAGTGTCAAAACGCGCGCCGATAATGTGGTAAGCACGAAACGCCCGCGTCGGCTCAGCTTCGGTCATATTCCCTGACTCTGTAACCGTTGCTTAGAATAACTAAACTACTACTAAAATAACTAAAATGTTTCAATTGAAAGAAACTATTTACAGTCATATTTTCTTTTTTGGATTAAGTACTGTTCTACTCCCGATGGTAGTATTTCCAATATAAATAATAAACGTAATGTCATAAAGACATATTTAAGAAAATATTTGGTTAGAATTTTGATCAAACATACACAATTATTAACATTCGGATAATTATTATTTTATCTTTTTTTAAAAAATATGATGTAACAATAATATAGAATTTGTTGGAATATAAATATTTAAATCGAAACATATTTTAGGTTGCAAAAATATTCTTGGGCTCTCGGTAGGTATAATAAATTTCAATGGATTTTATAAGTATAAATTATTGCATTGAGTGTTTTCTTTAGCATTTAAATTCGCAATAAATTCCGTAGAGTGGAGATGAAATTTTTCTGATGATGTCATTGACCGATGAAGGTCGAACAAAGTATTTATATTATAATAGTTATTCACAGAAAGGTTTCAGAATAGAGATCCAGAATGTTTCCATACAAAAATATTTTAAGTTATTTATTTATTTAACATAACAATGTATGTTAAATAAGTTTCTTTTTTCATGTATGATCTTCAAGACGTTTGATCAAATATTACTCGTTATGTTTGTTTCAGTAATTTCGTCCAATTTTATTAAAATGAAATAAAAATTAAACTCAATAAATACTACAGTCCCTTTTTATTTTAACAAAGTAGAAAAAGAAAGTTTTCTATCAAATATTATAACATTAACTGCTAACTCTTTATTTACTTTTGCAAGTTAATTTAGGTAGTTTGTCAAAATTATACCGAGTACAAACGAAGTAGCTAACAGTTTTCCCATGTGGTCATATTTAAATTATGATTCGTATAATTTGTTGAAGCACTATTCTTTACGTGGGTGTTATGCGTGTATTAAAACATAAAAATTTAAATGGCCCACCCACGTAGAATTAATCAAAAAATCATATAAAATCGGCGCGGTTACATTTGGGTCGCGTTATACTGACCGTTGATTAAGAGCGTCGCGTCGTATAAAAATAAACGTGCCTTCACATATCGGCCGCCCGGCAGCTGAAACCGACATTTAGCAACGGGTGCACTTTCTATTTATGATCACCATACTCGTATAACTGCCGACAAACCCGAGGGAGTCTATATATTACGTCACACGCACACTCATCAACTTCGGTTTGGTGTATTTTCCGTGGGATACTTCACGTTCAAGGTTTCTTCCTAATTCTTTTCAATATTTCCTTCCACATTTGGCACTTCGCTAATGATAATGCTGTTTGATAATTATTTATCGCCCACGAATGTCTTATACGCGCCTAAAATCATTTCATTATCGATGTGGTTCTTTTTTATTTTGGATATTTTTATGTTTATTTTCTATAATTTTTCTAATGATTATAGTTAATAATAATATCTTTTAATAGTTAATAAAAATGGTTGCGGGCGATGTGACACGGCGCGCATCGCTGACGGCGCCCTCCATGCACCGCCGTCCCTCAGCTCGCCGGGGATCGCTCATCCGCTCTCCGCAATCACAGTCACAGGTGAGATATTTTTATTCTCACAGAATTAATTAACGGCACCCACGCAGGCCAACTTTTAATTTAAACCGTAACAACTTTTTCAATTGTATAGCTACGAAATAAAGTTCAGAATATCGATGAGAAGATCGGTTGATATTTTTATAATTAAAGTGCACTGGACATTTGCAGAATTAATATTAATCGAAAAATTCGAATCAGTGGCCGATGAAATTAATTGAAACTTGCTTATATATTTTATATGTAGGTATTTTACGCATACTTTTTGTCATTTGCCTTAAGACTTGTACTTACATTAAAATCTGCGTCGCGAAAATGGCAATGACATTTACAATCCTACATACGCGTATCTAAGTTACTACACTCACTAGATCTAGTTCTCTTAATTAAGAGTAACGATGAATAACTACCGTCTTCTGTAGTGGATGCAATTCAGATTTACTGCTGTGTTGGATAATTGAGTAATCTATTGAAGAATTAATTTACTTTGTTATTTATATATAAAACAATATAAATAAATGAATAATAAATTTATAACTTTTTAATTTTCATTGAAATGAGTGAATGCTCACTGAAAGGATTTGATTTCTTCGAAGAATTAAAATATGAGCAAGGAATAAATCCCAGAAACGTGCCTTAGAATTATTTCACGGCTTCTCAATTCATCGCATTTCTAAGAAATTTAATCATACAATCAGATTCAGGGAACATTTTAGTATGTGTACTTTTGTCATTCCAGGAGGTGCCATGGGACATCATCGACCGTTGTGCGTTGCCAATCGTGCTCTGCCATTCGCTCGCTGTAGTACTATCAACAATATTAAATGCTTTACATCTAAGTCAGATCTCTGTGTTCACGCTCTTCTTATGGTTTTCTATTTCCGTCGTCGGTTCGCTTTGGTTTTATCATAATTTACAGGTCAGTATTTTTATGCGTTCACGGTCTAGTGTGTGAAATTGTATGAAAGTGTTCACATATATACTAATGCGTTTACATATATCTGTCAGTTTACACATTTAATTCAAACCCAAGCCTAATATTTAAATAAAATTAGTAAGAAATTTGTAATATTTAATTCTCAAAATCTCGCTCTCAATTGCTTATATATGGTTACAGGTTATAAAATTAGTAAGATATTGTACAGGGTCGTGCAGAATATTAATTTTGCGTTGGAAAGGATATTTGCATTTTCGGCTGACAAGGCTTATGATGGTACACCCCATAAAGGAAACATAGTAGCAGCTTAATGAATATTCATCTGGGTGGCCGACGTGTCATACTCACATACGATATTACTGTGAACATCACTAAACCAAAGTTAATTACATGTTTTCGGAGTTATTATTATGTTAAGCTATTCGAATATACTATTCTGTATTTCAATTACAACATTTCATTTTTGTGAAACTTTATTGTCTTCTCCTAGTTCAGTTTATATTTTTTTAAACAACCTATATACTTTGACCTGCTTCAAGAATTTATTTTCAATATAATACATTTTATTTAAGTAACAATGTAAATATTGTATGTTGTAAATATTTTGTAAATGCATAAATATCAGTAAGTTTCTACCTAATTAAAAGACACGCGGTTATCAATACCATAAAATCCGTACAGACCATATTTTTAATAAGATTTTTATTTAGTCTATAAAAGGTGTTTCGTAATAGAATGTGCAGCTAGCTATAGGTAGGTGTACCTGGTTCTCATCTTCTGCCCACGCGACGTCGTACCTCGCAAGTCGACTCCATCAAATGAAACCCCTCAAGGCCTGGAAAATTTTTCATTAACAATGCTCCAATGATTTTCTAAAGCCGTTACAATCTATTTATTTTGTTATGGCGTAATTTTAAATTAAACTTTACAAAGTATTTATTAATTTTAAATTTCTTACAAAAGTATCGCAACTATCTCGTCATAGACGCGTTTTTATTACACAAAAGTAAATAATTGATATTAACTTGTAAACGTCTAAGCTTCTGTCTCATTGAATAGTATTCTAGTGGCATATAATTTCCTAGATCTATCAATTCATGTTCTACTTACCCATATGATAACTAAACTTTTGAATGGATTTCTGTGTTCATTCGAAGAGACAGTTCAAAATTGAATATGTCTTTATTATGTAAAGTTGAAATCTAGTATTATATGTTTTGATAAAAATAATATTTTGCAGTGGATTTCCATAGCCTGCTTACCTACTCTCCGTATGTAAAACTCTATACCGATATGGATATATCTGCCAGTTTCATACATTATAAATTCGTACGATCGTCACGAGGTGTATTAATGTGTGTCGTAAGTTAAATATAGTAGAAAATTGACGTAAAGCAATATTATGTAAATTTATACAGCGTTAATTCCAACCACTTAGATACGTTGACTATCTAATAGTACGGCTACAATTTTCAGCTCGCTTACTTTCGGGAATCAATGAACTAGTGAAGCCGGTTTTCCAAGAATCACAAATGTTAATGCCGTCAATTTATTTACGCGATAAGTTCTAATTAATTTTACTTTGAATTATTTAAATTGGCCTTTGATAATTGGCCGGTGACGTAGTTGATATCTTAATTTGATATGTAAAACATGGGTGTATCCTTCTACAGGTGTATGTAAAAAATTGTAGGATATAAAAAAATATAGTATTTAATAATTCTTAATCCTCTCTTTATAAGTGAATTTTTGATTTGCATTATATAGGTATTTAATTTTAATGTCGATATAAATATCAACATAATTTATGTTCTTCAAATGTAGATGATAACCGCAAATACTTATACCCATCATAATATGTAATACTTATTTAAATCACGTATTTTCATTATAATAGAAGTCCCTAGACACACGCGATTCTTATTTTGTAAGTAATTTATTTTGTTAGGAGTGATTACCTGGGCGGGTTACATTCTAGGCCGTAACCTACGCACATCTCCGTGGGGAGGTGGCGTACAATGTGGTTTCGATAATGCAATCAAGTCCAATTTGTAAATATTTACGCTCTACGTAATATAAACGGGATACATGTGTAGACTCCATTAAATTACGTATAATAGGATTATGCTGCTACGGATTACATTTGCATATTTAAATTGTAATTTTTTATAATAATTTTATATCAACAATTTGAAATTGTGACGCTCAGGATTAAGCCACACCTACACGTACATGCGTTTGCATACATGAAGAAGGAATAATTCACATGACAATCAAATTATTTGATTGCAAATTGCTATATAATAATAGAAATTATTTGATAGTTGATTATTTGTTTGCCTTGTAGGGCATGTTTCAACATTAATTCTATTGTAGATTTATTTATTTGTTTTTTTCTATTTGCAATAATAGTCGATCGCTAACATGCTGCATGCATCTATCCTTCGTACATTACGGTCATTGAATTTACGTATGTGTCACGCATTCTACGCGTAGGTGTAGTTACACATATATTGGGCAATCTTTTATTCTTAGTAGATCATTAGATAGATTTTATATATAGATAAAATTACAGTTGATAGATTTTTGGCAAAACATCCGTTTCATTTTTACGCCTACATAAATATAATGATCATTAAATTGACATAAAGAAACTTTCTGACATTATAATAACATTACAATGGATAAAAGAGCGTGACAACACAAAACCGCAAGATAAGTTCAATTACATGGGATATCCGTAAAAGGCACCTCAAAATTACAAACTACTTCACCCACACAGGAACTTCGTGAATTGGTTGCTGAACAACAAACGAATTTATAACACCATAAAACTTTATCACTAGACGCATTATTTATTTGAGTTCGGAAAACGATTTATATATCTGCCGATCTGTTACATAAACATTGGACCAATTGGTACATGATCTATTATTAAAATGTAATTAACAGCTTTTACCGTTTATTGTTTACTTTTAGATGAATTAAACTGTAATAATATAGATTTCAGATTTAACAAGTGTAGGTATCTAAATTGAACTAGCAATTTTCATTATAGAATCTAGTTTTTATTTCGTAATAAAACTTCAAGGTTAAAGGATTTATTTTAGACTTACGATTTCGTAAACAAAATACATTAATACTCAATTGCGAGTTTTCTTCTGTAGCAAATAAACAATAATAATATTGACTCGAGATACTATTTTACAAGACAATTCGTTAGAGAGTAAAGAAGATGTTGCTATTTTTGTTACATGAAGCAAGTAATAAGATTTTGTTTTACAATTATAATTGTAGGTATATGGTATATATATACTTATAAAAGACACGTAGTTTGTATATTTCGACGTGCTGCCCTCAGGAACTATAAGTCTGATTTCAAATTTTACTTTTTTAATTAGTATATACATCACCTATATTTCAAGTAGGTATGCGAAACGATAATGTTGTCATTAGGCGCAAATCTTCCTAATCAGTCTAATATCTATAACAGGCATGTATCATCAAAAACACGGATAAATTGATGACCTAAATATTGAGTATAGTAGTTGTGGCGGTCGATTCTACAAGCCGAAAATACTTATTTAAGAAGATTTGAGGTTTTGACGTTTATTCTGTCAGTGTCATCTTTCTTGTTTCTTCTGATCTTTTTATTGCCACAATGCATTGTGATAATTATATTTTTAATCAATTTTAATCAGCAATATTATTACACTTAAGTATCTCCAAATAGTCATACTTGTATAGTACCTTTAGTCACTGTATCCTATCAATGAGGTGTCATAATTACATCTATTCAGATTGAAATAAATAATATATAAAAGTTAAATTTAAAATAGTACTTCTTAATTATTTATTCACTTTATAATCAAGCAAACCTTTTGTTGGTTAGGTACCTTCTATTTCTATCATGACAATTAAGATAGTTTAGTTGGAAGTGAAGTCTATTTTTAGGTGCAAAATGGACGAACAAAATAAGAAATGTGCGTGACTTACGATGGATTAGGAATTAACGATTAGGCAACCATTAAATTATTAACCTCGAACGAGACAGAATCACGCATGTCATCAGAGAAATGTTAGTAGATTTAATACACGATTTCCCTTTCAAGCCCTTTTCGAGGTAGATTCCAATATTATTTGTAGATTATACCATAAATAGCAAAAATTACACAAAAAAAAACAAGATATCGTAAAAAACGTGACCTTGTTGAATTTAGAATCCTGAAACTCTTGAGAGGATCATTAATCAAATCTCTACGTCATTACCGACAGTTATGTTTTACCTAAATAAAATAAAATTGTTAACAAAATAATAAGGAATAATATATTTTGTCTTGTATAAAAATATGTAATAATTCATTTTAGATATTTTGGTGTATTAAAGTTTGAAAATAAAATAGGATCTTCACTACTTTAAATTAAATTTAGAACTAATATTATTGCTATGTCATAGAATAACAACGCAAAAAAAATCTAACGCCCAAAAATAATTAGAACGCATCTTAGATGCAATTTGACTATTAGATGGCATTTTGACTCGATAACCATAGTCTAACTCTAACAAATGAATTCGTCGTCGGCTGTAAACATTGAATATAAGCAGGAAATATTCCGATGTATGTAGAAAAAACCCGACCTGTTAACAAAGCAATTTTATTCAATGACATTATTTTTTCTTCAGATTTCCAACGTGATTCACTTTTCACGTCTTCATACTTAGTAATCATAGTAAACAGAAATGTCCTGGTGCCGCTTTTAATTGAGAAATAAAATTAAAATCGCGTCAAGATCCCAGTGTTTACAGTCTAAATTATTTCTTAATTATATCTTACAAAATAACTAACAGTCTCTAACACTATTCGTTTGCCACACTATACTAAAACTTCATCTCACTATGTTTTATATACATATATATCATTATTAGATATCGTTTTTGTTTCAGGTAACGGCGGCAGGAAAAGCTGTATTAGTAACAGGATGTGACAATGTTATCGGAAATGCTTTAGCTCGCAGATTGGACGATTTAGGTTACCATGTTTTCGCTGGTTTCCAAAACAAAGCTGGTAATATAGATGCAGATATGCTTAAAGAAGATTGTTCTGGGCGTCTACATACTCTTCAGCTTGATTGTACTTCAGAAACTCAGGTGAGTTACCATTTCGTCCAAGCTTTTCGTTATAGTAGGTATAGCACGTGATTGCACTTTACTCAATGTTCAAACTAGAGAGCAGTCCATCTATAATCAATAAGTAAATACGATACTTATTATAAATAGATAAATACATATTAACAAATACAATAAAAATACAACTTTATTAAAAATAATATCAATAATATATGTTAAAAAAGACCGAGTAAAATATAACATAAAATTTGACCGAGATTATAATTATAGTGCGAATGACAAAGTGTTTTACTGAAATTAGGTCGATAACCTTGACTAAAAATATAAATCTCGAGACAGTTTGTTGTAAAAAAAATCTTTGAAACGGTTTGCCTTTCATTCTTTTTTAATCAAATTTATTAGAACCTGTTTTTATGTGTTATATTTTTACTGTTTGTATTTATTTTGTGGTAATTTTATAATACGTTATAAATACTATTTAAATATAGGATTCTTATTATTGTTATCATAATTTGTGTTTGCTGCGTTATTTGAGACTCTTTAAGGATATAATGTAGAAAGAAAACCACTCATTTAATGCAGCAATATTTACTAGAATCAGTACAGCAAACTATTATAATATAACAAAGTAATTAATTCAGTGAGCACCAAGGAAACAAAAGAAAAAAGTATAGCGAGTACAATCTCGGAACCACAATTTGACCGCCTACGTAAAAGAGGAGAAACTTCATTACTGTTCTGTACACATAGATTTACCAGACCATACATTTAAACGAATTTATTCTTTTCTCGGGTTGAACAAACTTAGATTGGGATACATGACATTTAGACAGAGAAAACTACCTCAAATTAACACAATATTTTTAATATTTATGATCTTATTAATATACAATGAAAAACTTACTAACTTACTAACCTAACCTATGGGGAGGGAAAGTTTTCTTATGTCTCTTAGGTATGTTAATTTATTCATCGGAGTATGTAGTCGAAGCATTTGTGTTGACCCTAGTATACCTGTTAACTAAGTAGGATCCACTATCCATCGAGACGTTTTATCGTAGAACATACTATATGTATTTATTTTATTAATGTGTTTTCATTTATTTTTATTACTTCATTTCTGCACTAAACACAACATCACAGATCATATCTCCCAATTAAGTTCGCCTTTTATAATTAAAATTTTTGTGCATTAAAGAATTATTATTATTACCATGTGATGGATTAAAAATAATTGTTATTGCATATATCGAAATCTCTACATATACACGACCAGTTAATGCAGCTCGTACTATAGATTTTTCCTCCCCTAGGCAGCAGAAATCCATCATGTAATCCTGTATTGCTAGCGTAAAAATTGCATATGTCCTTTCTTTTATATTAAACTCTTTATTGCACGCATAGTGCAAAATGCTTAACTGAGCAATAAAAATTATTGTATTGAAATGAAAGATCGCAGTATTTGAAAAACAAGGGCAAGAGATCTATTTTAAAACTCCTCTTAACCAGAAGGGATCACTTTCGCTTTGGTCCTTGAATAGAGTGTTCTCAGTTTACATACTCGTAATTAATCTAGGTGAAACTAACAATTGCTTCAAAATTCCTCTCTACACCTACACTTGAAACTGTTATTGTTACATTAATATAATGAAAACTATGGTTCTTTGTTGTTCTATTTCGTGTGCTAAGAGTGAACTGAAACATTTTAACTATCAAACGTAACGTTTGTTGTTTTTCAATTTAATTTAATAGACGGATGGTTGAGCTCATAATCCTTCGGGGCCTCACTTTACTTTGCACCAATAATAAGAGTGATCAGCGTTACTTAATGTATGTAATTCTCAGCAAAAGTTTTACTTTTAACTATCAAAGTGACAATTTTTGTTTGATTAAACTATCATTTGCACAACGGGCCGTCCGACGTGAGCATGTTTCCGCGTTTGATCTGTTGAAACGCATAATATTTTAGAACATAGAAATCAGTGAACTATTTTGTATTAATATAATGCATTGTAGATTACTGCCAAAGTGCATTATGGTGAATTCTAAGGCTAAGATGCTTTGTCATTATACTATTTATGTCAATAGTGTCTTTATATTCAATTGTTTTTTTTTGTTTTCCATGCTGTATCAAAATCCAGCAAATATATTTATTTAAACCGCTCGGATTCAATAGGACTATGGACATGTGGTCCTCCGAGCCGGACATGACCCAGCAACCTACGGATGCCTTAACATTTTCTGTAAAATAAAAAATAAATATCGCTCAAGAAAAGTGGTTATGATAACAGGATAACAGGAAATTAATGTAAATGTATTTTAATAAAAAACCTAATTTACAACATGTCTTTTTGAGTAGGACGTCCTATTATTTCCCTTCTAATTACAACGTGAAAGTGGTTACCTCAGTTGAGCATGTTATACAAAGAATCCAAAGGTCAAGACATTTTATAGCTATATTTTTTCATTTAAAAAAAAAAAGAACATTTTTTGAACTTTGACTTTTTGAACTAAAATTTACCTGTGAACAATGTTGTAAAGTTTATTCCAACTTTTATTTAAATTACTTCCTACATATTATCTTATTATCCTGCATATAATATGAATAAAGACAAATAGAATAAATAATATAAACAAATTATAATGCGAGTTCGAGTACCGGCAGTTTTAGACATTACAGTTGACATTATAAAAAATACATAAATTCGAACTTTAAAGTAACTCAAGCATTTTTCCCTATTTTACATGAATCCCTCTTTAATTAGGCGGCATATCGAATACAAACAAATTCTATCCTCCTAATGGCACCCAAATCATTTCAGTCGTTTAGACGTAATTGAGGCACCGCCATCTCTATAACCAAAAATACATTACACATTACTTTTAGAAAAAAAATAATAATGAATTTCTTCAAAAATAGTATAAAGATCAAAACGCTTGGAATGCAAGCGTATCGCATCTACTTCAGCCGTTAACTTAAATATATTAGATATAGCGGATCAATATTTACAAGCCCTATAAAATATTAAAAAATGTTACAAATTAATATTTTTTATTTTATAGTAATGTTTTAAGTTACTCGCGAACATAATTGAAATAGACACAAATATACCACGATGGTTATAAAGCTTTGAAACGTTGATAAAAAATAATAAAATAATAAAAAAGATACATTTAACGAATTCTTTTTTATTTTATTCAAATTCTTTTGTTTGTCTGTTATTCAATATCTAATGATTGCTAACCCATGACATCTCATGATAATAGTCAGACGCAAATTATCTTCACTAATACATTTCATTGAGTGACTTCAAGCAACATTCTTCTGATTTATGTTTTAAATTCGATATCAGAAATTGAGGATCTCTCTTTGATTAAGGAATTGGGATGGATGATATTCTCAGACAGAAAAACAAGAAGTTTAAATTACTTTTGCTTTAAATAAAAATGTTGTAATATCCGCATATACATATACTAGCAAAAGTATATACATACGCGTGGGCTCAAAGCTCTTGCTTTAGTATATTTTACCCTATCCCTCCGTACACCCACCTGTAAATGGTAAACTTCACAATTGCAATGCAGCACAAAACGCAAGATTTATATAAGTAAAACGTTGTACTCTTATTTTCTAATATGATATCTCTGATGTTACATGTATTTAATTATGTTCCTTTTCTTAAAAAAACTAAATATCTTTTCCATATAAATAAAAATGTTAATATTTTAAAGCTAGTTCAAGTTAGTATTACTGTGGTTTAATTAATAACAACTTGGTTGTTGGTTCATCATTTTCATCTTTTAATTCCAGCGATGACTTTTTTCTTTCGTAAAGAATAAAATTGAGTATTAGTGTCTTTGAAATATTATTACATTAAATCTAATTTTCGATAACAACATAATTTTCTCTCACAAAGATTGAAACTAGGTCACAAATTGCCTGCCATAATAATTTTAATCTACCCACATATTTTCCTTATAATAAGAACCGACAAATTTTCCTCAACAAATGACTGAGTTTGTAACATTCATATTTATTTATTTATTTTTTGTTTTAGGATATAGTGGGAAGACTATATAAGAAATAAACTATTTCTATAATTGCACTGTAGCAATCGACCTCACTTCCCTCTTTTTTGCATAAAACTTACAAAATTATATATATTATTACATATGGCGCCCTCTGTTGATTTCTTTCAAAAAGCTTTCATTCTGGCGTCCTTTGCAGATTTTGTCGGCATCGTTGTACATCGTCGACCACCTACCAGAGGGCGCTCAGGGGCTATGGGCTATTGTCAATTGCGAGTCCTGGTGTGCTCTCGGTGAACTAGAATGGGTGCCGTTTAGTGTAATCCGAAGAGCAATGGAAGTCAACTTGCTTGGTGAGTTCTTAGTACCAGTCGAATTCCATAGATGTCGTTACTTGTCTTTTAATATAGAAATATCTGCTTAAATTCAGTTGTTTCACAGAAAATGGATATACTGAGATAATATTTATAAATATTTTTTTTCCATATTTTTCTTTATTTTTCACATCATTATTAATAACTTTAGGACTGCGACCAATTTTTTTGGCGATTTCACGATTTGATATTTTTTTATCCAAATAAAATTGTATTTTTTCTTTTTCAATATCAGTAAGCATGCGACCACGACCCATGATAAAAATAATAATAATAACACTTTAAAAATAATACATACGTAATATACGGTATGAGTGAAATAGTTTAGTGCTGAGATACTAAAGCAAATGAACGCGATGGCTATTGAAACTGGACTGAGGCTATTCAAGTGACTAACCCTATTTCTTATTTTAGTTTATAATTTTTATTATTTATTAGTGAATGTCAAACTTTTGTAACAAAGATGTAGTAGTTACACCTATTAACGTTTATTTATGAAATCAAATAAAGAGTTGTTCATATAGAAAACGCCAACGTCGTATTGGAGAGCCGCATGATGAAGATGCTTCACGCCTGTCTTCGCGCACGTTACTGGAATTTTCTGGAATAAAAATTACAACACATATACTTACAAATATAAGAACCTAACTATAATATACTAAGACGATAGATTCCAGAATAGATAATAGTAAAAGCACTTATAAGTGTGTAGCGATTCTGCCACTCGCTCACAGATGGCGCTGTTTATAATGTGACACACAAACTACCTGCGATTGTTGACGATGAAGATTGACACCTTTAAAAGATGTAATCATAGGCTACTATAAAAAAATAAAGGGCACAAATATTCATATTATCAGAGAACTCCTTTGCTTATTTAGAATTAGGACTCAATACAATAATAAATTATTATAGACCAGCCATTCTCAAAGTGTGTTCCACGAACCCTAGGGCTAAAATACTGCAAAAAACACCTACCAAAGGGAGATTATAAGGTTACATCTAAATATTCCAACTAAATATTACATAATATTACATTGCAATATGATTATTCATAAATACATATAAATCAGTTTTTTATAATTATATTAAGGCTTTTTCCTTCGCCAAAAAGTTTGAGACCCGCTGTTATAGACTATCTATGGTAGGAATTACAGTCCTCTAGTTACGACTCATAGACCCCACTCTTAGCTTAATTAACTTCAGAAGTGTTGTCACATGTGGGTAGATAACAAAAATATAACATCTCACCAATTCCTTAGTAATATAATTAGTAGAACCGCCATTGGCGTATGCAGTCTGCACTAGTCCCATTCTTATATTATTTGCTTTGCATTCCTTCAACAGTGTCATTATATAACCTGCTATTAACGTCGCAATTTTATCACCGTCCAGTAAGTTCATATTATTTCTGTAA
>JAPWLS010000616.1:0-21663 GCA_028551675.1 Tineola bisselliella | reverse complement strand
CGATTAGAAATAAATACGAAAAGAAATCTAATATAATATCAGCCTCTCTATAAAATGGATTACTCATTTTGAGTAAATCAGTGACGAACTGGAGCCTCCCTTCCAACCTACAGCTCCACCACCTTAGTCTTAGTTGAAGGGAAAGAAACCCTTCGACAAGGTCCAACAGAAGCCATTACAAACTCTTCTAAGCTAAAGGGGGGAAAACAAGTGAATGACCTAGTGGTCAAGTTTATGGGCCCTACCGATCTAGAAAAGAAGAAACAAAAGAACAAAACCTGTATGGAGAAAATAAATGTGTTTTGATGTGTCCTCAATCGGACGTATCATGATTTGTAGATGAAATCCCTGTATGGAAAAAATAATAATAGTTGTATTGTCCTTATTCGGACGTGATAATAGTAGAATGAGCTGTGGAGAAAATAAGTATTCCTTGTTGTAGGAATAAATATAGCTGTGGAAGAGAAAGCATGTAGTCAATGACTACTAAAGAATTTGATGAATAACTGCTGCAAAATAATAAATAAATATAATCGCTTTGATTATATATTGTCGAAGATCATTGTAGGAATCATAGTTGTTAAATAAATGTGGTCAGTGCCACTGAAGAATTGCTGAAAATCGTTGCACGTAGACCTATAACAAATGGAAAAATAATATCATTACCCCAAACTAGGGAACTCAATTCTATTTTACTTTTTTAATAGAGAATTATTTTCTTTTCAGTAACACAGTTGCAGTCATTGGATATTGATTGGAGAAAGAAGTTATAACAAAAAGACGATTCATGTGAGTATTATATAGTAAACTTATTATTCTGGATTAATAATATATAATTATTATAGAAAAAACAATTACAAATGTCCCCTATAGAGACATCAGGGTTTTAGTGAAGGTGAGTTATCTTATGTCGAAAGCCTTTTTATTCCCTTCAGGAAATGGACTCCAATAGAGTGCTTTTACTCGTCAAAATAAATATAAATAAAAGCAAATTATTAGAATCAATTTGTTTTAGCTGCTGTATACTGGCATTATCCACTTACATACTAATGTTGTAATAATATATAATAAATCTACTATGACGTAGAAGAAAAGCCGCTGTATAAACTATACGGTATTGTAGAGCTCCCAGACTTTTAAATTAACCATATCTTCTTCTAGCATTTCTATTAAATTATTCCTCTGATTAAGTACGTGCAAATTCATTAGAACCGAATGGTGACAGGTTTTACAAATGAAAAAGTACTTTGCAGTCCGTCTTTTCAGTTCACTATTTTCACAATCGCTGTTCGTTAGTATTCTTTTGTTCGTAGCTTTGTACGCGGACATATCCGTCTACGGATTATTTGAATATAGTGTTCGATATAATTTTGTTCGTAGATTGGTCTCGCAGTTCGAGTATTATTAACTGTTCACAAGGACTAAGGTAAAACGAAGCCCAATTTTACTAGTATTAGTCAGAAAAAAAAACGACGTCCAGCTCTGACACGATGTGAATCATAACTAAATGAATGTCGGGCAATTACCTTACTTTCTTATGTTGTTATTATTATACACGAATGATACATTTACTGATTTGAAAAATCAATCATGGATCAGTCGTCGAAGCGAAGCCGAAGCGACCACACGTATCCTGATGATGCCACGTGAAGTGGCGAAACGCGTCGAGACAAGTTATTGAATGTTGTAGCGGGAATTATAAGCAAAATAATTTTAAATAATTTCCTTTGATTTGAAAAATAATATGTATTAAATTAAAACGTGACAAATATTATAACTTGACAACACTGAAACAATAGACAATCACTAAGTAAACATACAGAATCATTAATCAAAGAATTACTCTCAGACAAAAGACAATAGACGTCCAAACAATTTAGAGTGTGCTAACGTTTATTCTAAGTTTAAATTTACACGTTCCTCTTGTCAATAAGCCAGCATAGTGGAAGTGATTGCGTTTGCGTTTAACAGCGGATATAAAGAACGAGAAAAACCCAATAATAAAATCAAATTAATTAACAGAGAGAACGGGTCTTATAAATTGATGATACAGCCACAAACGCTCGAACACGGTGAGATAAGTCGAATTGGAATTGTTGTCTTTCTCGTATCCTATCCCCATGTACTTCTATAGAAATCGATTTTGTAAGCTACTTTTTTTCTTCTTTGAGAATATCTCGATTAAACGGACCTCTTAGCTGCAATATTGAAACTTATGGTATGGGCCTGCATATTTAATCATCTACCTAGGGTTATAAGAGACATTGATGGTCTTAATGCATTTAAAAAGAATCTCAATGTATTTCTAATAAATAAGTGCTACTATTAAATTGGTGAATTTATGAGTGACGTTTAGTAGGTTTAAATTTAATTTGACATTATTTAGCATTTAAGGTTGACATAGTAAATTATTATTGTAATGAATTATTTACATGCCATATACAATGTGTAAAATATGTGATACTACTAACATTACTTTAAGACCTATGTTACTAACCACATTTATGGCAATTTTTTTCAAAAAAAAAGCAGTTTTGTGTTAGTTTTCATGTGTTTTACGGAGAACTGGTAACAAAGGCTATTAACAATATTTCACGTTCATCGAGCTGCAATATGGTATGTAATTATATTTCATTTCATATACAGTAATGCCCCGCTTTACGCGAGGGATACGTTCCGGAAAAAATCGCGTTAACTGAAATTCCCGCGATCATAGAGAAGTTGATGACTACATTATGTTTATACGCACTCTTTCGCGTAATTCAATAATAAATTTGAATTTCGCGTTATAGTGAAACCGCGCATAACGGGGTCGCGTAAAGCGGGGTTTTACTGAACTGTAGAATGAATATGTATTTTATATGAACGTAATTGTGAGGCCCTATAGCGAAGTGTTGAGTCCCATTTAGATTTCGGATTGATGACAAGATTGAGAAATTATTTTTTTTATGGGGAGAAAGTCGTAGTAAGACTAAATGTCGGTTTAAATTTAAAATTTAATGACAAAATTTGGTTGTGTTATTTTCCCCACAGAATTCTACTCGAGTTCATATATTACCTACGCGTATAATATATATGAGTTCGAATTACCACAAACGACTCGTACGAATTGAGTTCCCCCGTATGTGTGTTAAATTCGTTCCTCATATAATCGAAGTAGATCGATTAGTAGAGAGCACGACGTCGTCCGTCACTTGGGGTCGTTTATTTCTTAAACCCTCTTCTCAGTTCGCTCCTTCCCCGTTTTGTAATTTTTTCCACTTATATTACAATTATAGTTCGACTGTATTTTGTGATAGAGACCAAAGTTGTTCGTGTTGGTGTGAAAGTGATTTGGTGGGCCGCTGTTGTCCGCAAATTATTTCACAGGCACCCTCTCTACCGGTGTCTTTTTTTCGATTACCCATTTCGCTCTCTTCATAATTCATCGATTTATGATGGAATTTTCTATTGAATTGAATATATGTATGGTAGTAATATTATTTATAGCGGTTATCATATATGTTTTTTTATAGTAAATGTGGTTAGCCTCTGCCACTTAAAACTTTGCAGTAGGTAGTGCAACTTGTGATCGAACACCACATAGAGAAAATGTCAGGCTATGTCCTTTAAACTTGGTATTTCAAAGAGAATAAAGGTTGTTTAAATAACTATAGTCCAGTCTGCCTATATATAGGTATAGATCCCTACTAATATTATAAATATGAATGTGAGTTTGTTTGTTATGTTTTCACGCAACGATCATCATGATGTACACATATTTTTGGAGGCACTAGAAGTAACATAGGATACTTTTTATTAAAAAAAAAAAATTTTTACTATAGTTTCCAATTGACTATAGTAAAATATTGAGTATAGTTCTATTGAAATGATCTCTGATACTTATTTAATGACTTAAATACGAGCGAAGCCGCGGGTAAAAGCTAGTATAAAATAATTTGACAAGTTTCTTGTGGTCTTCTTCTCGTCATACGCCTTTCCGAAGTCATGGTAGACTCTGACGATGAGCAAGTGCACACTTTTAGTGCCTATGCTAATAAACGATTTTCATTTTTTATGATAATATATTGTATGTATATTTGAATTTGTTTTCCACAGACAGTTTTCGTTTAAGTGGTATAGGAGTTTGACCTTGTTTGTGGTCGCGTGGTTTCTTATTAAATTAGTGCCTATTCGTAGGATGTGAAAGCGAAGTTCCTTTTGATATTCTACAAATGGTGATTGCCTTTGTGTAATATTATGCTGTTATTTGGGTTTGTATTTTCAGCCTTATATTTAGGTATTTTTATGTTTGGCATAGAAATCTTTTATTTTATGTTCGTATAAATGTTTCGAAGGTTTTGCAGTAGTGATCGCGTCACGCTGAATCTCAAATCAAAGTTAGATAAATGTCATATAAAGTTTTCAAGTACATGAAGTAATCGAATGAAAAGCTTAAGGGTATTTACTTGTTACGCATAAAAAAACAACAACACGTGATATTTATTATTCCTGAGCAACGGAAGAATAAATTAATATGCAAATAAATAGAACAGAGTGTAACAAGTCGTCATAATAACGCTGCCTAAGCTTTTAGACAAAGGCATGAAAAACACAATTTTAGTAGAGAAATTTATCACACGCGTACAGACGCTCAAATCCATCTTTTGTTATTAATAATGCTCTTAGTTACGGCGTAATCTTATTTATTAGAGGTAAACACGAAACATTGTATGAAGTCTAAATTATTGATACGGTAAAGTAAGTATTTAACAATTCGCTAATTTCGGAATAGTATATTTTAATAAGCCTTTTGGGGCAGAAAGTTTCTCGAGTGAAAGCCACGTACCAGCAAACGCAGTATAGGACGTCCACCAATAATGACATCGAAAGGGCAGTGGGAAATGGCTGGATGCAAGCTGCTAGGAATAGATCACACTGGCGTTCAATGTGGAGGCCTATGGCTGATATGATATCATGAACAATGTTTAGCTTATAGAAAGTAGTGTGTAAATCAGGTGAGACAAATGTCACGTCGTGTCACGGCGAGTACTAGTGACCGAAACTGGCCCACTGGGCTTACAACGTAAGCGTAATAAAGTTGTAATTTTGTCAGAGGTTATTCGAAAATATGATTACTTTATTTTTATGTATATAGTATAGTATATGTTTTGCCTGCTGCAAGAGTATACAATTACTTATGCGGTTGGCTATCGTTATGATGTTGATTATTTGTCGATGTAACGCGTGGTCTTGGTAAAAGTATGCTTGTTAAACCAGGAACAGTGGTATATTGTGAAATCAATATAACATATAACTTTTCTTCCAATACACGTTGAACACAACTGTTAGGTTTGCAAACTTAAATTAATTTTTCTTCTATGTATTTGTTATTGTTCTGATGGCCATATTATAGAGCAGAGGCCCACTTCAGTTATTTTGTAGCCCCCCCCCCCCCCCAACCCCACCGCGGTTTAATTAAATCCTTACCGCCTCCTCTAGGCTTCTAGGTTCTTATTGAATCGAATGTTACTATTTATTTATATACATGTGTGTTTTTTCCTACAGTATTTCACTTACTGAGATTATTTTCATTTACTTTGTAAACCGGTTTATATTGGCAATACATTTTATCGGCGACATAGCCGGCGGGCGACGGCGACGTGATAGTGCTCTAAGAAACTTTATAAAAACCTCCCTTCGCTGAAAACAAATAGTGTTTTATTGACAGATATACGACTTGAAATGGTTTATTATAAAGATCAACTTTGTCCCGGTATTCTTTAGGGTGTTATTTGTACGCTGTTTGGGTGTATAACCGAATGTGTTAGTATAAATCACACTGTTGGTGTATTATAAGATTAGATATAATGGTTTTTTTTTGTCAAAATTGTGAATATAAACAATTGCCTTTGAAATTTTCTATTAAACTCTTTTATATATAAAAACGTCCTTGTTTTTATTTCACTGTTCGAATGTCAAAAAGGGATTTGTTTATCAACAAAGTGACAAACACGTAATTCGTTTCGTACCAAAATAAAGTACGGTAGAAAACAAATGAAAAGTTGGACGAAGTAATTAAAAAAAAAATAGGAGAAAATTTCATGTCTAAAAAGTAATTAGAATGCGTGGAAAAATGTTTCTAGAAAGTTCTGGGTTTTCATCGTTGTGTCGTCCATTTTGACTCGTAATTGTGTCATTTTGTCATTGCTGTTTTTGAAGGGATTTTTTGTTACTCATTTTAAAGGAAAAAATACTATTTCGAAGCTAAATCCAATACACGACTAGATCACTTCACTTGTCTGCCATTTCATCTGCGTATATATGCATAATGTATATGTTGCTCTTATAGCCAATAGAGTATGTGGACTGTATCAATGAAAGCTCTTGAAAATTACATTTACACTATATTACCAATCTCTTATAATCTAAGCACACACATCGAGTCCTCATTCGCACGTCCCTCGCGTTCCTCTTTTCTTTCATTCCAAATTCAAATTTACAGTTTTACTTATAAAAATATATACACTATTAGCATCGCCGCCGAAACCTCTTTACTGTCGACGACACTTTAGAAAAATGAGACATATCCAATTTTATATTTGAAGCTTAGGCTCGGCTCGTATGAAAATTTTAAACCCAAATAATGCGTTTATACGCGAAACAAATGACTGTGTTTTTTTTTAAATCCTTGTTGTGAAAGTAATGTATAATCGGTTTTTATTTATTTTGATTAACTTTTTATATTAAAGGTGTTATACGATAGTTAACCTAGTCTGCTGTCCCGAGGTAGAGTTCTGACGTTCAAGTTTGAGATCTATTCGTTTCCGCTCATTTGTTTTTTTTTTCTGAGGAAGATCGTTTGAATTAATAAATTATTTTAATACTTTGAATAAAATACATTGTAAATTGCCATTTATTCGTTATTTATGCAAGTGTTGAGTGTGCAAATGACAGCTGTCACATTGGCCATAGGTATAGGTACTCACACAGTCTCACTTTCCAATATCACAACTATTTTAACATATTTAAATTCTCGCTCGAAAGCGCTCTGAGATCGTACATTGCATTTCGTGTACTAGGAATAGATAAAATTCTTATCGTTGCGACGATTTTGCTGCTATAGAAGAATGTACACAGGCAGCTGTCGCCTTAGTTACGGGTGATAAAAAGAATGTGTTGGTATTAACCCGTTACTTCCCACTGTCCTATTTTTAGGACACTATATTCAATTTTTTTTATTAATCGTTTCTGATGAAATTCCTATTTTTATACTATTTTTCTGATGAAATATTTTTTATCCCCATTGTCATATTTTATAGGACAGGCTGACTCAGCGTTAAAGAATTTTTTGAAATTTTTTTGTCATATTTTTTTTTTTTAACGTATTATGAACTTAATTTAAAGATTTCACCAAAAAAATCCAATGTTTTCGACGTTTGGGGAAGTAATTTGTTAAGATATATTCAGATTTAGATTGGCGAGGAAGGGGCAGACGGGGGAGGGGGATAGTATCGTCAGTGTCGGCTGCATATGAAGTCTAACAAGCATGAATAATTGCTCACTCGTCCGTCAGCTCTATGCTGATTAATTGCACTTTATTTGCATATTATCATACGCGAAATTACACTAGAATTCACTAACGGTCGACTGGGATTCTGATCGTTAATTGGCACTTCGCTAATTTGCATTCAATTACCGAATGTGCCGTTTGTGTCGTAAGACTTTTGTGATGAATTTTTCAACATTGAATAATATTGTATCTTGTTTTGAACTAGACAGAGTAATACATTGAGTTCGTTATTTCAAACGTTGGCTAATGACGCTCGTTATCAGATCGTAATACTTGAGAGTCACGTCATCAATAAAACTTTATCTAAACACATAAAAGTGCACTCTGAAAATGAATTTAGAACGGCTCCATCACATTGGCGAGGCAAAGCGATGAAACCGATCATGACTATCTTAAACGAAGCCAATTCATGCTCCTTGTGAGTTTGACTACGCTATTTGAAAATACAATTCTTTGTAGATTTACTATGATGCAAATAAGCCGTTGACAGAGTTTATTTTTGCTTGCTATGCCAACCTGTTATGGCGTGGCGATTAGAGGTATGTTGTGGGTCCGTACTAACTGCAAATGTTTATAACAAAAATATGTATATATTGTTATATTATTTATGTAATGTATGTGTTGTGAAGATTTAGTTATTATTTTCTTTTCATTGCACCAAATATCACCGCACACACCGACAAAGGTTAGCTGATAGGTAATGCCGACGGCATTAAGCTCGCCTATGTGAATTTTTTTTTTTGCAATAAAGAATTTATTTTTATTTATTTATATTTGCAATAACAAAGATTCTGAATGGTAGTCGAATCACAATAATGCTTGTAAAACCATGAAATAAGTGTGAAAATTAATAAAATTTGTAAACATTTTTTTTTGTTCCAATATTAATAAAAAGTAGCACGTATTATACGTAAAATAAAATAAAAATTGAAAAATAATATTGTATAATTTAAACTGTATTCGTTACTAGAGTTTTATAACATGTAATAAAAGTGTGATTTAAAAAAAAATTAACAGGAGTGACAATTAGAATGTTACATATGTACTATGCATCTATATTTAAAGTTAAATGAACTTAAATGTTTATGAATAAATGATCAAAACACAATTATAAAAATAAAAAAAAATAGTAACAGTGAGGTGTAGATAATTGAATACGCTTTCAACTGCTTTTTAAATTTTATTTACTTGTAGGTACTTTTATAAATTTTAAAATTAGTACTAATAAATATGTTATAGTCATTTGTTTACAAATAGATACTTACATATAAAGCAATCCATACATACTAAATGATATATGTGCCTCAAAGGTAGTAACGATTCGATTCTTGCACAATTCCATCTCGCTGAGCGTTATTCAACACGCGATTTTGCTATTTCAATAAATCGTCTTCCCAATACTCGTATCTCTGCCTGCAGTCACTTGAAAGATGCATCCAGCATAGATAATCCACTCCGCCAATACGTTTAAAGTCTGCAAATAATGTTATTTTATTAAGACGATAGTATTTTTTTGCCGTCCGTGAAATGAAATTCGTTTTATATTAGCATAGGCACTAAAAGCGTGGGCTTGCTCATCGTTAGACTCTAATATGGCTTCGGAAAAGGGGTATCACGAGAAGAAGACCACAAGAAACTCGTCAATCATAGTCTGTACATGAAATAATTAACAAATAATATTAAATAGTTCAAAAAACTAAAAAAACACGCGCGCTAGCTTTATCTCTTTTACACCACTACACAGGATCTATAAAAGAATTTATAAATCCTGGCGGTCCTAATAAGGATAATGGGAAACTGTTATTAAATTATTGCATTGTCATCGATCCTTAATACGTATGCAAAGATTCAAATTAATCAGACTTCTGGAAATTGGTGAAAATTATGCTCAAAGATTCCGATACATACATACATACATACATACATACAACCCAAGCTAATAAAAGCGTGTTAAAAAAAACGGAATTTTAATTCATTATATTATTTAATTAATTAATTGGTCGTGGTATCAGTCTACATTGTAATATCGGTAGCATTTATCGTGACTTACGGTTAAAGTCGTACAATCACGACGCTCAATATCGTATAGCGAAAATGCCACGTCATCAACCTAGTTTTGTAGTTTCCTCTCATTGTTTAACAATTCCGTGCGCGTAGACCGACCTTTTAGTAGAAATATTTTTGGGTATAACTTTCAGCGTTTAACTAATGCTTTGGAGATTCATTTCGGACGTTTAGTGGTTCGTGGGGGGTTGTTTTTTTTTTGCACGTTTTATATTATTGCGGTTTTACTTGCGTTAATTTTGGATTACACACATTTTAAGCATATTTTGTTTTTGAGTACTGGTATAAATTGTGTAGTCCTTGAACATGTTAGACGTAAAAAAGTGGATACCTACACAATTTTTGTCTTTACTCAACTCAAACTCTAGCTTAACATCAAGCGAAGTTTGTTTGTATGCAAAAAGTCCACAATTTCAATCTGTCAAAGAATTATCTGTTTAAAATATGTATACTAATTTAATTTTTTATTTAAAAAGTGAATTTATTTGTTTATTTCTCACGATATTTTAAGAAGCTTATATGACTGAAAATAGGTCACTTCATTACACTTGGATGTAAACTAGTAGATTCTTGGATCATTGGTGTTAATTTAATTAATAATTGGTATTTGTTAGTAATCAATCGAAGTAATTGTGCGTAAAGCGTCCTTGGATGCGGAACTTTATAAATATCATTTAAATATGGCAGCCGTGTTGCGTGCCGTCGCGTCTGGGATCATATCGCGTGCGGCATATTAAACAGCGGCGCCCTCATGATTTCTATGTGGCCAGCAGCGTTACTATATGATTTGAAATCCTACAGTTTTTTGCACTCAAGTCAAAAATAAATCAAAATATTTAGGCGCTTGCGCATGCTCTATGAATCTTCTTATGAATCTACAGAGATGTCGGAAAAGCATATGACGAGAAGAATCATTTTTTCTTTATATTCTAATAGTTTTGTTTATATATTATTTTTATACTCTATCTCATACATCTAGTTCGGTAACTGGGGTACCCAGTAGGACAGGTTTTCGAACCCTTGCTGTTTTTAAGTAACAAAATTTTTTTACAAAATAAACTATTTTAGTTATTTATTTAATAATGTACATTTATTAATACAAAAAAAAAACAAATAAATGATTAGTTAGACCAGGTGTTTTTTTTTTCGTTTTACCTAAAAGTAACTGGAGAATAAGAAGATGAAGTATTATGTAAGGTTAACTAAAAATAAAAGTCGTATTTCAGTACGCTTTACTTCCACTAAATGTTAAACTGAGCTTAAAGCTTTCGACCTAATATTTAACTTGAAAGAATTCTCTAAGAAATGCTGTTATATCTCATATAGGATTGTCTTTTTAAACTTAAATTGCATTCTATTTTAACTGCCATAAGTATATGCTTTCTTTTCTTTAGCCTTTTTAAGATTTAGTTATGAGTAGGTATTACAATTGAACATACATAAAATACAAACTTATAGGCGATCTTATCACTAATAGTAATTTCTTTCAGATAACCAATTGTTATAGGAGAAACTGGTAATGCAAATTCTCTATACTGGGATGTCCTAAAAGTCAACATCGAACTGTTAACATGAAATTCCTTCTGTATTTAGTTTAGGACTGTATGGGGTCATTCAAGTATTACGTAAGCAGATTTTTTACAAAAAGCAAAAAAGTGGACTGTATGCAGCTTACGATGCGATACGGCTTATAATAGAGCGTGAACGGGATATTAAGCTGTAAAATGACTAAATTAATCACATAATGTACACACGGTGATTTTCAAGTGGATACACTTTTTGTAGTTATATAAATGATAGAAAGAGAAACGATCGCGGTGTTGCGAATGGATAAGGAGATATCTGCATCCCTTTCACACATGTCTCAATTTTGATACGATAAGAATATGGTTACCCTTTCTAATGATTGTTTCTTCCAGTCCAAAGTCCAATCTGTATCCATTTGTACACGAATAACCCAAAACAACGCCTGTATATGTTAGTTCTGAAACAGTGAGGTAAATTTTTTTATACCCCTTAGTTTTCGTGTTTTGAATATATTTTTCATGTCGTGTTCTTTTTTTTAATGTTCTATGCAGTTCTGTGATTCTGTATAATTGTGTTATTGATTTTAGTTCAAAATACAACAGATGCTAGTTGTTATTCGATGATTGCATAGTATTTCTAAAAGAAAATATGGTCTGTCTATATTTCTATATTTAACCCTAGTCTATCTATAAAATATCACCGTATTTGTATGGTTTTAATCGAATTCAATGAATATTAACCAATTCCTTTAGGATCCGTTGCCTTGAAATTATTAGTATCACGTTTTTGGCGTATTTTTTTTTCAATACGAAATCACTTGATTGGTTTCGTTGAAGCAAACGCGTACTTTATTAATACTCAAATGAATGAATATAAGAGCAAAAGGCAATTATAGATATCAAATTATTTATTAAAAAAAATGGAAAAGAACAAATCTAATATAAGTTAACATAAATTGCAGAAAATAGTGATAAGTCAATTGCATGGATATATTTTGAGTTTTGTTTTTGGGGCCACTTAGGCGCATGAACTTCGGACGATACGTATTCTTACTCAGGAACACTTACGGGCCCGTAATCATTCACGAATTAACGGATTTGCCAGCAATTTCACGAAGGCTACTCCCGGCTTATTTTACAGGACTTTTTACGGGCTTATGTATCAAAATTCTCGTAAGCTACAGAGGTGACGGCCGTATCACGAAACTTCGGATATGCCTGAGTAGTCCCCTAGAAGCGGTGTCCGTGTTTTTTAATGAATCCTTCTGCTAATTAATTGTATGCAAGAAAAAACCATGAAATAGTTCGAGTATTATACTTTTAATTTTTTTTTATATCATTAAATGAAATATATGTATAGTTTATGTCCTGATAATAATAGAACAGGGTATTCTAGTTTGTTGTAAAGTCATTATAAGTTGATGTAATGTAGAATAGCCCGATCCCTCGCATGTGCCGCCGTTTCAACAATTTACATGAAAACGTCACTGATATTGATTTATTCTACTTGAAACATAAAGCGCTTTGCATTTTGCACTTGGCTTTTTCGTAGTGTTTGAAATTTGTAAGCTGCACTAGCATCCGTATTCCGTATTACGGTTACTTAATAGTATTGTTTTAATGTATAACTTGTCATCCGATAGATGTTGAACATATATTAGTTTGCAAACTTTTCTTCTATGTATTTGTTAACTGTTTGTTTAAATAAATAAATAAAGAAATGATATATAATAATAACACTTTATTGCACAAAAAAAATACATATAAGTACATAAGAAAAGAAAGAACAAAGTGGCCTTATCACTAAGCAGTGATCTCTACCAGGCAACCAATCTTTAGGATAGTAAATCAGGAAGTAAATAGTAGGGTGCAAAAAAAAACCAAATAAAATAATATATCTACTATGCAAATTAAACAAATTATTGATTTCCTCAAACGTGATGGTAATTTAAAGATTTTCAATAGAACGGAAATAGTTATAAAACTCAAAGGAAACTATCACCCTCTGGAAATTATTATATTAGAAAGCGGCTGTAGAGACGGTAGCCGCCCCCGACCCTCTTCTTCAGGCCCCTCGCACGGTACTACAGGGAAATCAAGATATTTTACCGGCACCGTTACGTTTGCTGTGGAAATTATTTGACAATATTTACTCGATGACTTTGGTTTTATTTAGTTTTAATTTTCAATTCGTTTTAATTAAATCGTTTCTGTTGTTGCCTCTTTCCAATAATGTTACCTTTGTGTTTTGTTAATAACTGGAGATGTTGTCTTTTATGTTTATACATATGATACTACATATTAGTTAGTTATATAGTAGTTAATATTGTTATTATATATATTGTTGAAGTGAGCAAAGCGCTATTACCGTTGCTATATATATTTTTTATTTTTTTAAATTGGTGCTTTTATCTGCCTAGACATATACAAATTAAAGGAGAGGGAGCCGCCGATGAACCATCCTGCAGAAATCCCAACACGCATCCGATGTCCGTTGCTACATATTATTGTATTATAAGAAGTCCAAGTGTTCCAAGATACCTACGGGTGTAGTGAAAAAAAAAATTGGAAATGTTGCAAATTGTTCGATCATAATTATCTACATGGAAAGTTGCACCAAAAGAATACATTTTATCGCCATAAAAACTTGTCGCAAAGTTTTTATGTGCATTGTTCATGCATATTTTTACACAAGTTTCCCCGAAATTCTCATTACGAGTTCAAAGACCCAGACTCACATAAATTATAGTTCTCCAAGAAAAGTTATCGTACGTTCAGGGTATACGTGAGTTTTCACGTTCTCTTGTCCCTGTGGTGTAGACATGTCACCTTTACCTCGGCTTTTCATCTTATTCCATCTGATCTTTCTCTACAAGCGAATTGATGAATTTTTTATCAGTTTATCTTATTTTGGAAGTAGTTAATATTTGGTTCTTTATTGTTTGATATCATACGTAGGCCCCCATTGGAACACTCGGACTTGTTTTAACATTACATGCCATTGTACATAAAATAATTAATAAATAAAAATCACACAGGCGAGCTGCCGGTCGGCATTATCTACCAGCTAACCCTTGTCGGTGTGAGCGGTGATATTCGATGCAATGAAAAGAAAATAATAATAACTAATTTAACACAATACATACATACATATTTATGAAGAAAAGTTATAAGTGAATTAAATAAATAAAAGAATTAAGATATATTTTGTTTTGAGATAAAATGTTAGGTCAGAAGATTTTTTAAACATGTGACTCGATGGAGCCTGTCTAATGCTGTAGCATGTTCCATTGGCGGCCTCTAGATATGGTGTGGAAGTTTGAATACCAGCCGTAGCATGTGGTTATTATGAGTAGAACGGAGGATAGACTGAGAATAGGATGAGAGAATAGTAAATGTAATAGTGTTTTGTTTATTTTAACAATGTATGGTATAATAATATTAAATGCCGGATGTTACAGATTGTCGTTTGCATCTTCATTTAGAGCGTAGAATGCTTTAGTAATTAATTTCATATTTTGTAGGCTGATACATTCTTTTAAATTATGTGATTTATGAATTGTTGTTTACTTCTTTTTCTGAATGAAAAATCAGTTGATTTTTGTTTATTATTTTATATACAGGCTATGATTGACGTGTTTCTTGTGGTCTTCTTCTCGTCATACGCCTTTCCGAAGTCATTGTAGAGTCTAACGATGAGCAAGTGCACGCTTTTAGTGCCTATGCTAATAAACTATGTTCATTTCATTTCATTAACACTAGATTTACCAGCTTAAATGTACCTATTTCTACCAAAACCAAAAAAGTATATATTTGTTACAAATATATATAAAATAATATAAAATTCATAAAACTACTTCTTCTGTTATATATTAAAGAAGATTAGAAGAATTAAAGAAAATGTTACACGCAGTAGGAATTTTAATTTGATCTTGCAAGAGCAGTCATTTTGACTGCTCTGGTAAATCTAGTGTTAATATTTCGCCGGTTCCTATTAACGTGATTGCAATTTTATAGAAAGCGATTTAAAATTGTTACTGTGCATAGTTTGTTTGTGTACATTGTTGTATTGAGTACTTCAGAAATCATTGTTTTAATTCAATTATATTTTGAAGCTCTTTTAATACAAGCCGGCGATTTTATGTATGTTTTAAATTCTGCATTATGTACTTTCACATCACCTGATAAATTATTATACTAATTTATATTATTACTAGCTTTTACCAGCGGCTTCGCTCGCGTTAAGAAGTATTATTATTAATTAGGCTCGTTCCATTAGGTACTGATAGGTTCAAACTAATACATCCTATTTAAGCGGACGTCTTCATCATAGTAGCTCCAATCTTTAATTTCAGTTCAATCAGTCAAAAATCTAAGAAGATTTATACAAACTTTCATCCCCTATTTTATCCACTTGGGGGTAGAATTGATCAAAATCCTTTCTTAGCGGATGCCTACGTCATGACATCTACCTGCATGCCAAATTTCAGCCCGATCCGTCCAGTGGTTTGGGCTGTGCGTTGATAGATCACTATGTCAGTCAGTCACCTTTGAGTTATACATATTTAGAAGATAAAGGTAGCTCTTTGATATTCATCTAAGTCGATGTAACATGTTAATTTCAATGTATATTTTATAAGAGCTTCATTTAGACTTGACGTTGATTTACGCGGATTAATAACATTGTAGTTGCTGAGTTAACGATTCGCATATACGCGCTGAAACCGCACATTTTGCACACTAGCACATGTAAATAGGGGAGTGGTATTTCAATAACAAATGTTACTAGTAGTCTGATTCAGTTATGGTCTAGTTCAGCGGTTCTCAAACTTTTTTGGCTAAGGAAATAGCCTTAATATAATTATAAAAAATTGATTTATATGTATATGAATAATCATATTGCAATGTAATATTACGTAATATTTAGATGTAACCTTATAATCTCCCTATGGTAGGTATTTTTTGCAGTATTTTAGGCCTAGGGTTCAGTGGAACACACTTTGAGAATGGCTGGTCTAGTTATTAAAAATAGGCCATGAGCGTGTATGTTGGTTATTCAATTTTATAATTGATCAATTTTTTCTTAAGTAGAATTCTTTTGCTTAAGGAATTTTTATTTGTAAATGATTTGATTTGTATTAGCAAAAATCATTTAAGAAGCTATACTATTGATCATATATATTAAAGATAACTTCAATCTGGATTAAATATTGGTTCAGTGTTTTTTAAATAGTGAATGTAATTTGTTTTAGTTGTAAATAAATCCTAGTTCAATATCCTATACTTTGGGTACTAGGAAAAATATAATACGTAATAATACCCAAATATTATAATAAAGAATGTACAGTTAATATTCATCCATATAAAGAGAAGAGTCAATGAATATATTCTTCTGTGACAACTAGACTATAAGATGTAATAAACTCGGTAAACTGTCGCCAGGGACATTATAAGGGAACGTGTGAGCCTCTCGTAGCACTCCATGAGGGTATATATTAGACCATTAAAAGGCAGGCAGGGGAGGCGTACACCCCTTAATTAGATTTTCAGGTATTATTTCAGTGAATTTACCTTGTTTTGATTAGAGAATTGTTTTAGTCTGCTCGTATTTTCTTTGAGTTACGTAAAGAGTTAATTTTTAAGGGGTTTTGAGGTTATTTTATTTATTTATTTTGCTTAGAAAGCGACTAAGTGAGTATATGTATTGTGGAATCAAACAAATTTAACGTAATATACCAGTAGTGTAATAAGTAATCCGACATATGAGTGTAGTCTACAAGATGGAATGTTGTCGATATATACAGGGTACTGGATATATATATAGGTTAGGTAGGAGGCCTCATCCCCTGTATATAAAAAAGCGACGGTACTACAAGTTGGTGCTTAATTTTAAATATTAATTTATTACGTATATGTTTTGTTTTAAATATTAACCATCAAAGAAACTAGTTAAATAGTAGTTGTAGATAGTTTAACGTAACATCTCCATAAGTTATGAGATATAATTAAATTGAAATTGTTGCAAACTACGTCTGTAATTGACAGGCCCGGAGGAAGGGATGCTGTCAAAGTATCGTCAACTGCGAATAAATAGTTTTGAACGCGGCTGCCTGTCTTGTTGATAGAGGCATGTTGCAAATGTGAATACGTGTTTATGATCGTATTCTTTTGTTTATTGTAATGTATACAATGAACACTAGATTTACCAGTGTTCCGTACCAAAACCATAGATATATATTTTCCATATTTATTACATTCCTGTTCCCCCTGCCACCTCATTTCGTCCCGATGGCAGCGCCCTCTCGGCGACAGAGTGTGTAACTAGGAACAACTACGGGAACGCATGCGCTCGGATCACCGCCGACAAATAAATCGTGCACCGTAATTCTATTCACCATTTCAACGCAATCAAAACAAAACCAGTATATATTTGTTACATACTGTCATATATAAAACTAATTATATATTTGTTATAAATTAAAGAAGATTAGATGAATTAAAGAAAATATTACACGCAGTAGGAATTTTAATTTGATCTTGCAAGACCTGTCATTTTGACTGGTCTGGCAAATCTAGTGTTAATGTAATGTGTGGTTTAGTGTCCGTAGAACCTGACTATATAGGACATCATAGGTTCATAAACTGGGCTAATAAGAATCATCCATTTGTGTTCCAATTATATAGTATTATTGTAATTATTACTATGTTATTCCAACCACTTAATAAGCTAGGATATATTGCTCTGTCTGTGCTAAGCAAGTAGCAGTTACCTAGATACGTTAGTTGACCTGAACGTGTCTATTCTTAAACACAATTCGAATTCGAAACGTTTGTAAAATAACTGTAATAAGTTAAAAACCCATTAACTCTTAAATGCATGATTTATTCTGACCTCTTGAAAAAAATATAGACTTGTATATTCTAATGCAGGGAGTATAGAAAGAAATAAAAGCGAAAGAAAAAAGGTGCTGCCACTCGATAAAAAATATTGTCCTGATAGTAGTAATTCTACAACATTATGCGTTGCGCTCATAATAATGATTTGGTAGCCGTGTTAGTGGTATGTTGCACTTTTACGTCAATATGCATTTAAGGGTTAACCAGCTTTGGTGTCGATAATTTTTCTTGTCAACATTTGAAAGTGATGGGTGTAATTTATATATTTATAACGATAAGTGTTTAAATTTAATTGAAACTAAATAAATAATATTAATTAATAAATAAAATACTAACCTGATGATGCTTTAGCTCCACACTTTAAACATTATTAATAGATTTTTAAAAATACTTACAAGTAATTTTAACAGTAGCTGTTGTCTCTGATTTTATTAATTAACTCATAAATTGTTACAATTCCACAAAAAAACAGCATCACAAATGGATTAAAATAAATATTGGAAAAAACAAATGTTTATATTTGAGTAGTATTTTAAATGTGTGTGGGTCGTATTTACGTCACAAAAACATTTCAAGCGCGATAAACAAACTTAAAATGGATTCTTATTGGTGACAAATATAGATAGCATTTGCAAACTTAGAGTTTTATGATTTTTTCTTCTAATTATAGGGTGTCAATTCGATTCTTATCGTTGGCAGCTCTAGAGCAGCGGTTCTCAAACTCTTTTGGCGAAGGAAAACGTCTTAATATAATTATAAAAAACTGATTTATATGTATTTATGAATAATCATATTGCAATGTAATATTACGTAATATTTAGTTGGAATATTTAGATGTAACCTTATAATCTCCCTTTAGTAGGTATTTTTTGCAGTATTTTAGCCCTAGGGTTCCGCGGAACACACTTTGAGAATGGTTGCTCTAGAGTGTTAAAACGATACGGGTTTCAGGAATAGGTCGTCTAAACTGAATACATAGCTTTATCTATAGTTCTGTTGCTAGCCTATTTACTGTGGTGAATCCACAGCGAACTTTAGCTGGTCGACTTCATTAAATTGACTGGTCGGAATGGTTGTTCAGGTTTTCTTTTGTTTTTATACGACAAGTGGAGACAGCATTATGTCATTGTAAGGAGGACTTATTTGAAGTGTCAATAGCTAGAAGGGCATAAAGAGTGTTGAGAGGTTAAGGAACAAAATAGTGAATTAACTTTTTTTTTTAATTATTAATTATACCTAAGCAAGAATGTACCTACTAACAGTATATTGTTATAGGCTATGATTGGCGAGTTTTTTGTGATTCTTCTCGTCATGTGCTTTTCCGAAATCTTAGTAGATTCTGACTAAACGCAAGAGCCTAAGCGAAATAGAGATTTTTTTTATTTTGATTTAATGTTAAGATTCTTGATTTTGAACCTAGGGTCCTAATATATCTTAATAAATTGTCAATTGACAAAGCTTTTTACACTATGAATGAAGCTGCAAATGACAGTCTGTGAAACCTGATTGTGTCTAGTAGTTAATATTTGTTGTTGGAGTGAGTAGAGGGCGCCGTCGTAGTTGCTGCATTGTTGTATTGATAAATACAGTTACATTTTGACAAGTCCAAGTGTTCCAATAGGAACCTACGGATGACGGATTAGAAATAGAAATTTAATATGGTTTGATTTAAAGTTGAATAAGGACATCGACTTACTACTATAGTTTCCTATTTGAAAATATGAATGAAATGTTATGAGCACAGCTGTGTGCGGATCGTCGGGCAAATGCCGTCTGCTACCATCGATTAGGATAACTCCACGCACGAAACTTGCATGGCGATATCTGGTTATAAGAAAAATTACTTGTTCGTATATTTTGAATCAAATTAGAATCCAGTTTGAAAACTTTTATTTGTGTATACGTCTCAAACAATATACAAACGATTACTTTCTGAATTTGCAAACGTTAGAATCTAGATTTCTGAAATAAAACCCAGTATATGTTTTATTAAAATATGATATATTTCTAGTGCATTTTTCCTTTGTCTCTCATGATTATTCTTGAAACATTATTTAAAGCAAATATATTATGTAGTTTTCTTTGTTGCCATGTCAACTTTTAGAATAGTCAGGGAATATAAGATGAGAAATTGATTTAAGTACATATAAAAAATGAGGGTACTTCATGATAAGATTGGTTAACTGCTCAGAAAACGTCAGGATGACGAGCTCAATGGACGTGTCTGCAGGAGAAAGAAAATGGATGTTGTCGAGATGACGGATGCTCCATGGTTTTTATGAGAATTATTAAATTAACCCTTAACGAAGTTATGAAAAGTCGACAATTAAGTAATATTTTGGGTAAAAATCACCCTTAAGCAAACACATGGTTGTCATTTAACGTAAACTTTCTTCCCCCAGTTCTCAAACCTTAGTCACCCCAACCCTTATAATGTAATCAGCACGCATGCGCGGAGAGAACGCGCCGCCACCGCAGTCCTTACTTGACCGCCTGTTGGAGTGCGCGTGTGTGGTTTTGAAAAAATATTTGAAAAAAAAAATTGACCACGTTTTATTAACGTGTACTTGTGTGCGTGCGTATATGTTAAGCTGTGATTGTGTGTGTCGAACAAGTTGTAAAATCATGTAAGCATTATTTTGTTGGTTATTTGCATGAGTCATCATGTGGGGGGATGTCTTGTAGGCATGAATTGGCATGAGTCCTTTTTCCTCGTGTGAAAGTTCCTTAAAGTCATGTGTGAAGAAAAGATACGCATGTATTTTTCAAATGTTTTATTTGTATTGTGTTTGAGGCAATTTCTTTATTATATTTCTATCTCTATTATCTTTCTTCATACTATATACATCTAGTTCAGTAACCGGGGTACCTAGTATGACAGGTTTCTAGTACAGGGGCCCGTGCTATTTTTATGTACTAAAATTCTTTATTAATAAACTTTCCTTATTTTTTTATTCTTATGGGTAACAATTTTTTTTAATTCATTGCAAATATGTTTTATTAGTGACTGACTTTTGTATAAACAATAACAATACTAACAATAATTAAATTCTAAATGAATTATAACATTTGACAATATCACCGCAAATACAAACAACAGCCCTGTTTGTCAAATTAAGGACCTTCCCCAGGACCCTTTTGAGGTTACCTGTCCCGGTGTCCCCCAAAAAAGCTCCGGGACGCAAAATTGTCCCGTTTTTTAACGTCTTTAACTACATCATGTTGTAAAAAGTAACCGAATGCAATAATCTAAGGTAAATTATATATAAAAGCCAAGAATTTTATTCTTACTTAAAATCATCACTGCATTTGTTCCTATGAAAAATATAAAAATAACTAAGCATTTGTATAATTACTTTTTTAATTTGTAATAAATAATATTTTGATAAATAAAATAAAACGTCACGTTATTTTTACCTGGATGACTAATCAGACGTAAATCAAGTCTTTCCTTCCTAATCTTAATTAATTTTGAAATAAAGTGATATACGTGGTATATGCTTCTATAGGGGCGTTTAAAACACGATTGAAATCCCGGCCCTATTTATGCATACATTTCTATTAATATAAACGTATTTTTATATATAGTCATAAATGTCTAATAAAATTTCCTCTATTATCGCC
>JAPWLS010001784.1:0-62814 GCA_028551675.1 Tineola bisselliella | reverse complement strand
TTTACTGTCTATGGTAATTGTCCTTTAAAGAAACTTAAGAATTTTATATTGTTTTACATATGTTATATTTGTAACAAATATATACTTTTTTGGTTTTGGTAGAAATATGTATATTTAAGCTGGTAAATCTAGTGTTAACTGTGAGAGAAATATGTCGGTTCTTCGGGGCCCTCTGAGGATGCCCCTGGGCACTGGCTCCGAGTGCCCTTATGGTAAAGATGGTATTGGGTTGACCTTCAGTGTTCTTCTCTTTTACGTAGTCTGAAGTCTCTTTTTAATTAAAGAATAATGACTATTTGTTATATATTAATATAATTGATTTGCAAACGCATTATGACTAGTTTAAGAACAAAGAGTGGTAGGCAGACTGATGATGACATTAGCCCAGTATGCCGTCCTGGGGAAGTACCACCACTTTCAAGCGGATCACCCGTGAAGTGACCTAGTCGCGTTTCAGGATCAGCTTGCAAGTAGCCGGGATAACGAGAGGAGTGTGCCCTGTTAATTTGGACAGAACACATTCGTCTCCTCAAACCGGCATAGTAGAGTCGACTGTTGCACGCCGACAGTTGTCTGTTGCTCATGGACTGCACTCTAGCTTAACATCAGGCGGAGTGTGGTCATATGCTGGGCTATCATAAAAAAATAATAATCATAATGCCTGTAGGCATCTTTAGGCGTATTGCCAACCAGTAATCAATATATTGTAGACAAACATTAAAATAAATGATATTATATTTTGTAAGTAGGTATATAGTTTAAATATACATGAAATTGTTAATGAAAATATTAAAAAACGTTCTTTTTTTACATATACTGTTGCCGCTAACATTCTTTGAAAGTCTATTAAAATATATCTCAATGATTAAACATGCTAACAGCCGAGTTGCGTATAATTTACAAAACTGGCACCGTTAACACTTTAGCAAGACACGTTCTTAAACAAGAGATTACGTTTTATATTTTTAAAATGTATTTTATATGAAAACATAATATTTTGCAACGTCGGCTGCCACTGTTACCTATTTTGTTAGCAGGCCCCGTCCTTGCGACATCACAGCACCAGTTTAGTTGAGGATCTGATCGTGTTTTATTTATAACTAATATTATATAATCATAACATAATATGCTATAATATTTATTTAACATTGGAATGTGAAGTGATAATCAAACTTTTAGCGATCATGGCTAAAAACAAATGATTTAATTCATTTAAGAATCTATTATGATTTGCATTAAAACAATATATATATAAAATAAAGATGTGGATTATATTCATAGAATGAAACTAAGCTGTGATCTAAAACAAAATCAAAAAATAATAATAAAACGCAAAAATAGAATATTTATAATGCATTCAAATATGCCCTTAATTAATCTTAAACCAGTAAATCATCAACGTAGTAACATGTTCAAAAAGTGTTCCACTCCTAGCCTAAGAAAGTAAACAAGGGCTCTTGCACATAGCCAGCTAGAAATTTCGTCGACGACCAAACAAGCGCGGACGCAAGTTGCACGAATTACGAAAGATTTACTTTACAATCGCTCTATCGACACATTGCTTTCTCCGTTTTATTATGAACTAGCTGTTGCCAGCGACTTCGTTCGCGTAGTAATGAAGGTATAAAGTACTATGAAGTTTAAATTTTAACATGGAAAAGTAGTTATTGTGACATAACTGTAATAGTTAGACATAGACATATGGTATCGCAGACTTTATTGTAGATATTGATGTCCTCTATAAAACTGTAGTACATCGCTTTGCTCTATTGTCAATAATTTCCGCAGCCTACGCAATATAATGATTTTTTTAACACTTTGGGATACATTACACAGGTCTACAAAAAAAATTTTTTTTTTGGTGCCTGGGATTTGAAAACTGATTTTAGCTATATCAGCGGCGCTGATTCTGAATATGAAGTCCGTTTTTTTCTATCAGCTCTACTTTGTAAGATAAGTGTTTTTTAACAGAGTTGCTACTTTAACAGGAGAATGAAATTTCCAGACCATTCCAAACTTTTTTTAAAAGACTTTTCGGTCCAGCGTGGTAAATAAATTGATCGCAGTGCAGGTAAATTTATTTTTTAACTTTCTGCTTGGACAGCAAAGTGGTCACACCAAATATCCATGTTTCTTGTGCCTCTGGGATAGTAGAGACAAAAATACCCACTGGGTTAGTAAAGAGTGGCCTAAAAGAGAAAATATGGATGTCGGGGAAAAGAATGTTATCTATGATGTTAGTTGGATGTGACAAAATCATCTTCCCACCGCTACATATCAAGCTGGGCCTTATGAAGCGGTTTGTAAAGGCTCTTGATAAGAACGGATCATGCTTTGCATACATAAGAGAAAAAATGCCTCACTTGAGTACACAAAAAATTAAAGCAGGAATATTTAACGGCCTGCAAATAAGACAAATCATTAAGGATTCTGCATTCACAAATTCGATGAATGAAATTGAGAAAAAAAGGCTGGGCTTCATTTGTTGAAGTAGTCCAACAATTTTTGGGCAACCATAAAGCTGAAACTTATGTTGAACTAGTAAATGAAATGCTTAACTGTTTCCAATCCCTTGGCTGTAACATGAGTATTAAAGTGCATTATTTACAGTCATTTAGACTGCTTCCCTGAAAATTTAGGGGACACTAGTGAAGAACAGGGTGACAGATTTCACCAAGATATTAAAACTACGGAGGACCGCTACCAAGGAAGATGGGATGTGCATATGATGGCAGATTACTGCTAGAGTTTAAAAAGAGACTGTTCCAAAATACATTCCAGAAAATCTCTGAAAAGAAGCTCCAGAAGTGTTCAATGACTTTTATCTCAAATCTTAGTACATAATTTCTATAAATTCAAAATTAAATGTATGATAATTATCTAATTATTATTAATTGTCAATTAAATCTGAATTCTTTAATCATCACCTAAATAAATTATATTTATTTTTCAAATTATTCATTGCAAAGAGGACATTTTATCAATAAAAAGCATGTTTTTCATTAATTCAATAAAAATGCTGTATCTTAAAAATTCGAGCTGATAGGCAAAAACTATTGGCATATTTGTGTTGAGAGCATCGAATTCACATAAAATCAGCTGAAAAATCTCTGGCACCAAAACACTTGTTGCGCAGTGTTATTGAAGTCTTCATACGGATCCTTAACGTTTTTGAAAATATTCTATAGCCTATGTTCATCAGGGATAATGTAGAATTCTAATGGTAATAGAATTTTTCAAATCGGTCCAGTAGTTTCTGAGCCTATTCAATACATACAAACAAACAATCAGATGTTTCCTCTTTATTATATTAGCATAGAAAGATAAAATTGTGTTTTAAAACTTGTATGCTATTTTTAGAATGCTTATTAGGTAATAAACGCACTGATATCTTTGATTTTCATACATATAATACTGTGAACTATATATTTTTTTTAATTTAATTAATTTCACACAAAAATCTATATACACAATTTACATCCGTATTTAAACAGCTTAGCAACAACAAACATCAAATAAAGTAAATAAATGACAAAATCCACTTTAATAGGTAATAAAACTAATTCAAATTTACATTAACTATTAAATTATTTATTGATATTAGTTTTTTTATAACGGAATGGAAATTCCATCGGTTTATTGATACCAATCATAAATATTCTCAAGGCGAAGTCACAGATGTATGACAATGATATACGCGTGAACGTAATTGTATGAAATACGCATTCCATGGTAATTCCAAAGATATTCCAATTTGCTTAGTCATTTTATATGGAAAGATAATTAAAGATGATTATTAATTTATAAAAATCTAAATAATATTTATTTATGGTCTACAAAAAAATGTGAGCCGTCACGGGACGCCTGGCAGATGTGAAACATCGAGTTTATTCAAGTCATATGCGTAAAAGACAAGATTACAACAGGAACTAATTATTGTTTAATGAAAAAATTAAATACTATGAATTTTTTTACAGAAAATCATGCCTATTTATTTAAGAAACATTTATATTAAATACAAAAATTAAATATTCGAAAACTTCTTAAATGATATAGATTTCAGAAATAACTCGATAAAATACACTCGTCGCCACACTGTACACTCTACTATATATAGACTGTATATATACTTTAGTATAGCGTGGCGACCCATCGCCACGGCAAGCGTCGCCACGCCAACGATCCGGTTTATACCCGCGCCAATAGATGTTTCACATCAAAATAGATCACAGCTGAAATAAAACAAAAATGTGGACCACACACTGCATTATTTTAAATAAGAAAAAATTCAACAATTATTTTTTTAAATATATACATATGTTGAATTTATACAATGAAGAAGTCAATTGAAAATGCGAAAGGACAAACAGGTTATTATTAAAACAAGACTAAAATGTAATACTTATTTTAAGTCACACAGGGTAATCCCCTTTTAACAATAATCATACAAATATCCAGTTTTGTAACCGGACAATCATATTTTAAACATACAAATGACATTGTTTGTTCCTCTGGTGTATGTACCACTTCCGTCTCACCAATTTTATTAGTCGTCAAAGCGAAGCCGAAGCGACTACACGTGAAGTGGCGAAACGCGTCGAGACAAGTTATTGAATGTTGTAGCGGGAATTATAAGCAAAATAATTTCCTTTAATATGGATTTCCGCAAAGTAACGTCTGAAACAATTAATTATAAATTTTATTAGTTGTAACATCTGTAAAGGGATCACGTGTGTTAGACGTCCAATACTACTTACTGTTAACATAAGTATAAGCATTATTTGATAGCTAGAATCGTACGGTTTAGAACACTTAAATGTTATTTCTTGTAATAGTGAGAATCATACTCGAAACCGTACGATTCTTGCTATCAAATAACACTCATGCGCATACCGTAATATTCCATTAACCGTTGCACACTCGTGTTATGAATCAGTCCGTACTCAAGCTGGCTTAACATCAGGCTCAAGCATAGATTCACTGAGTAGAGTTCAAAACTCCAAATGCCATTCAGCCCTACGAAATAAAATAGACTATTGTTTGAAAAATTATTGACGTGATTTTTGACCAATGATAGTAATCCATTGCAATTGTCATTACATGTCAATTGTTGTTTATTAATATATAAATAACAGAAAAAAATAATAATATTTGAACTGGATATTTGGTATATGCAAAATATTAATATTTAATTTTGATTACTGTCTAATGGTTGTCGTGTTTAAAGATTTATTATTTATTAGTAAATAATTATTACTGCATAAAATGGAATGAAATGCATTTAAGTAATAATCAGGTGATCATAATAATATGTAGATCATTAGTAAATGCTGGGTAATTAGAACGTTGTCACAAATATTCATTTTTCGCACTACAATTTTTTTTTAATAGTTACTTGTTAAAATTTATTAAATTTAAAGTTACACAAAGTCCTTTAGTTCCATAGAGATGGCAAATATGAATGTATTATTTCAACAATCGTTATAATTCTCAATCTATCTTAAGCAATAATATGTAACCATTGTTGCGGTCGGGTGTGGACCGCAATTTGAGTGGTTTACGTTATACAGTGCTACCACAGAGATATGTCCGCAGGTAACATTAAATTCCATTCTTATGCCTTGATTGTGGAGGAATAATAATAATAATCTTTATTTCAAATACAAAAGCCCTATATACAATATTGTTCTATCTACAGAACTAGTGCTAGGACTGTATTTCTGTAGATAGTGCTCTTCCGTACATTAAAACCAAAATATATATATTATATTTTAAAAAAGTAATAAATGTGTGTGTGTGTGTGTGTGTGTGTGTGTGTGTGTGTGTGTGTGTGTGTGTGTGTGTGTGTGTGTGTGTGTGTGTGTGTGTGTGTGTGTGTGTGTGTGTGTGTGTGTGTGTGTGTGCTGAAATAATAATTACAAGTACCATCCTATAACATACAATATTTTGTTGTAAATGAAAATATACATATTTAATAATATTTCTAATTATCCTTTGCTGCTAGTTTTCACAATTTGTGCCATCACTTTGAAGTTGCAGCATCTATGAAGTCTAACGTGAGCCCAACACTCGTCGCATTAAACCGTCATAGCGAAACTGATTGCTGTCTTTAGCAGATAGCAGTTGTCAGAATTGAAGTCATTTTCAATGTCAGAGCGTTTCCAACACGAATTAGATGTAAATCGTAATTGCTCTGATAGCAATCGTCAACCACATGTTTTCCTTCACACAATCTTGCTCAACTTGATAATTCAAACTTCCGGTTTCCGCTTATATTTCGATATTGTTTTCAAATGAGAGCACGAATTGGGATATTAGGAAAAATAATAATAATAATAATAATAATAATAATAATTCTTTATTGCACACATTATAGAGAAAAAATAAAAAAAAAATAAAATAAAAAAACAATAGGCGGCCTTATCACTGAGTAGTGATCTCTACCAGGCAACCAACCTTTAGGTAGTAAATCGAGAATTTAATTGGGGTTAAGGGTGCAAAAAAAACAAAATATAATAATATATGCCAATGAATAATAAAAATATACATAAATACATACATATACTACTAAAGTAAGAATAAATATATAATTAAATAATAATAATAATAAATAAATAAAGTAAAAAAGTGACAATAATAACACAGACAGTTCTACAGTGAGAGACAGTGTTCACGCAATAATGCAGAGTACTGGCCATGTTTTGCAACATGGTCAAATGAAGAGACGACCATAATATCAAGAAGTGATGGTAAGGAGTTGGGGTAATGATGAGTTGCTGAAAGAGGAGGTAAGTGTAAATTGTTAGAATTAATGATGGAAAGGAGAGAGGAAGATCTATGGTCGTTCTTAAGAAGGCAAGTATTAAAGTCACCCATAAATATGGTATGACTATATATATGAGAAAAATCTTCTATTAGTTTTTCAAGAACAGGAAGATAGTTTATAGTAAGAGAAGGGGAGTAGAAAACACCAAAGAGAACTTTACTGTGGGAAAGCGTAATTTCGATAAGTAAGTATTCCAACTCATGCATAGGATTAATAGTGGTGGACATGCTGACGATGGAGTAAAGAATATGAGACCGAAGGTAAATGGCAACTCCCCCACCTGTTCTCACGGAGAGGTCGTTGCGAATGAGATGGAAGCCAGGTAAGGAGTAGGAAGTGGAAGGGAGACACGGCTTGAGCCACGACTCGGATACTAGAATGGCATGCAAGTCCCCAACATCAAATGCAGCCAACATATCAGGATAATGTGCCGGTATGCTTTGCGCGTTAATGTGAACAGCGTTAAAGTATTTGGGACAGTCTTCAAAAGTTGTGCAAAGGGTCTCAGAGAGAGAAGGTGGTGAACTGTGAAAACTATCCTCACTAGTAGAACCGTGTGCTGAGGATAGGGAAAAATATTCATAGTCACTATCACTGTCATTATTAGACATTGTTAATTAAATTATATAACAAATAACAATAACAATTATATATGTATACCAACAAAATATATGAAAATATAATATAAATATAATATATGCCTAAATATTCTATAAAATATCAATAATTATTTATATATATAATACAAGCAAGTTATAACATCAGTACAACCTGCCAGTTGGTTTTACAAAGTATACTTAAGAATAATAATACAATTATACTCAGAGAGAAAAATGCTGCTGTTGCAAGGAAGTTATATCATATGTAAGATATAACATAATTATTAAAACTAAGTTTAAGTTTAATAAGGTTATAAAAAATAATAACATTATGGTACAAGTTCCACAGACAATAGTTCACTAACTGACAGTGGAAATTGACAGATTGACAGATTGCGATAAATAAACGGGGTATCATACTCAATAGTCTGTGAACTAAACCAAATGCGAATCAAATACATACATTGTTCTAGTTAATGCGTATTAAAGTAAATAAACGAACACAAGGAAGCGGTACATCAAAAGTTACATACGCATAAATCTGTGGTGTTCAAAAGGATACAAGTTTGCAAACAGCAGCGTCAACAACTAACAAGATACAATAAAATAAAATAGTTTATTGATAGATAATTTTGGTACATCAAAATAGCAAGGGCCCCTGTACTAGGTTCGGAAACCTGTGCTACTGGGTACCCCGGTTACTGAACTAGATATATAGTATGAAGAAAGATAATAGAGATAGAAATATAATATATAAACAAAACTGTTAGAATATCATATATATGTACACACACACACACACACACACACACACGCACGCACGCACGCACGCACACCCGCACACACACATATATATACCAGAATATATACAATTATCGGAATAAATGCACTTATCAGATATACAAATAAATGAAGTTAGGCTAGATAAGTCAAAGATATAAAAGATTTGGAATACTTATACAGACAGTCCTCGTACTTCGGCATGTTAGATTCTTGTAATAAACGTCGCAAATCGAAACGACGTAAATCGAGGACTGCCTCTACAGAGATTTGAAATGAATTTTAAATTGTTTCTAAGTTATATTAATAGATAGAATATAACATAATGAGTGTCCAAAAATTGTGTGTTTACTAAACCACTGTTGTCCTAAGGAGGATTGGACCCAAACATTGTTCGAAAGCCATACAATATTATTCAGACCATATATAGTATTTGAATTGGAATTTATTTGTTTCCTAATAAGAATAATGTCTAATAATAGACGCAATAAAACGCTCTGAATTAGTGAAGCTATGTTTGAATAGCCTCAAACATGGAATAATATTCTCTAACCTATTTAAGTGCGTTTCAAGCATTAATTATTTAGGGTATAGGGATATTATACTTCAAAGGAAATTCTCTTGAGAAGGACATTGAGGGGATGACTTTACTCTCGAGTTTTGGAATTAAAATTAACTGCTGCGTTATGGGGAATGTAATCTATGCTATCTTTGCTTGGAGAAGCATAAATAGCATTCAAAATAAGTGATTTAATAAATAAATTCTTGTAGTATATTTAAAAATTTGCTATTCAATTTTAAACGATAAATAAATGAAATAAAACATGTACTTGTACATAGATGTATTGTGCTGTCAATAAGAAGAAACCGACTGGTCCTAGTGACATATATGAATATAACGTTTTTGCTAAAATATCTTCCAAATATAATTATCCATTTCATGAAAAATAATTAAATAGTTTCCAAAACTAAAAAAAACACGCGCGCTAGCTTTATCTCTTTTACTCCACTACACAGGATCTATAAAAGAATTTATAAATCCTGGCGGTCCTAATAAGAATAATGGGAAACTGTTATTAAATTATTGCATTGTCATCGATCCTTAATACGTATGCAAAGTTTCAAATTAATCAGACTTCTGGAAATTGGTGAAAATTATGCTCAAAGATTCCGTTACATACATACATACATACAAACCAAGCTAATAAAAGCATGTTAAAAATAATTATTTTCAATGGTTTCTGTGATACTCAATACAACAACGAAGTATTTACACAAACAAACTATGCACAATAACGACTTTAAATCGCTCTTCGACAAATGCGATTTTGTCGACCCGGTGTAATATATTTATTTCATTCAGTCCCCATACTAATAAATAATATATGGGGTCAACTTGGCTCAAGGTATAAAGTATTTGAACTCATTGTAGAATGACCAAAAACATATATTAACAATTGGTCTATCACAAACAGAACAAAATATTATTATTCTTAACCTGGTATAATAATAGCCACTTCTGCCGCGTTAGTTTGTGAAGAAGAATGTGCATTTTTCAGATTGGCAAATTACATTCCTCTCTTTACAGTCAGCTATATAGGTTTATTATATCTATTATATGAGAGTATGGTATAAATTTTCAAATGGATACAGTTTTTGTAGGTATATAAGCAATAGAAAGAGAAACGAACGCGTTGTCGTGAACTCGTAACTTCGACAAATGAATGCAGGCGACTGGATAAGAGTATAGCTATCTCTTTCTAATGATTCAAAGTTCAATCTGTATCCATTTGAAGATTGTCGACGGTATATTAAAGGATTGTGAAAGAAAAACGTGTTTATAGATTAGTCAAGCGACTAGACTATATATCCGGAGGTGTGTATATGCTTGTATTTGCCAATTTCCCTAAATATTGCAAACTTAATGACCTAGTCAATGCTATCAAGGACTTCTAAATTAATATGATTTAATACATATGTTAACAATAATTCTATATTTCATTAAAATCATTTATAATCAAAAAAGTATTTATACTAATGTCTACAATCTTTGATTCCAAATTTTTTATATTATCTTCCGAGCTTCGACGGTTTTTACACAGATTGTAAAATTAATTGCAAAAATATATAAATAACAGAATTGAAAGCTATTTGTAAATATAATTTTATTATTATAGTTTAAAAGATTTTATACAACATACTATTGTTTATTTCGACTACTTCTTGGTCCATGATCACAATAGCTAATTAACACGAATCAAATTATTAATTTTTATGGTATAACTATTTTTTTCTTCGTCTTTTATTAAAGGCACCAGTGGGCTTATCACGAATTTTAGTCTGGCTTTCGAACCGAGTTCGCTTCAAGCGATTTGTATGGAAATTTGAGCAGCGCCACCGCGTGCGGATTTGGAACTACAATATTTTAGATACTTTTTGTTAACTTTCGAACGTCTCGATCTTTCGTTCATTTGATAGATTACTGGTGCTCGTTAGTCGTTAGTAAAAATTCATGATCCCGATTGCTAACGGATCCGTTTTACTTGTGACAGCTCGATTCGAAAGCCAGACTAAATTCGTGATAAGCCCACAGATGTCTAATGAAGACAATTCTGCTAATGTCGAGTATTTGGGCAACATTCCAATAAGAAATTACACAATTTTAACACAGATATAAACGCTTATTTCAAGATATAACTTTGTATAAAAAAACCACGACACAAACTTTGTTATAATTAACTTTTTAACAGGCAATTCATTTGTTACAGGTACGTGACTCGTTTACGTCGACCAGCCGCCATTCCGAAATAACAGAAAACCGCGGGAACCCTTTGTTATCTTCATCTGGATATTGCAAAAGATTTATTTCAGTGAAATTATGATAACAACGCAATATGCCAAAATTAAATTTTGTTAATTTGCGAGGCTTATCTTTGTTGAGGAAAAATAATTGAGCTATCACTTGGGTGAAATCGTTTAGATTGAATTTTTATATTTAACGGATTAGAGAAACTTATTAAACGAAAATATATGCGTAAATGGTATGGGTCACTTTTGAAATAACGACATTGGTCCTAATATCTTCTCTAGTATGTTGAATTCAATTATTGTGCGATGAATCTGTAAAGGGAAGTCTTAATTTATAAGAAGTAAAAATTCACTCTATATTTTTACAATAATTAATGAAATAAACTAAGTTATGTTCTTAAGAAATTGGTCAGAATCACAAAAAAAAATATGTAAAAAATGTCTACTCTGAAAATTATTATTAGTTACCAAATTATTAGTGACAACATTATAAGTAACATTATATTACTTTTTAGCAGTGAAAAATAAAATGCAATTAAAAAACCATATTTTAAAACTGTACCGTATGTTATTGACAGTTTGAAATTTCTAACTGTACGTTCATATATCACTTTGGCAAAACTAATAGTTTAAAACTTTAAAATAATAAATAAGTCTTTATTATTATTATTATTATTATTATAAAAATAATGTAGTTGTTAACGCCATTTTGAGAAAGCTTTAAATTACAATTTAAGTAAGTTATTTATTACTTATAAGTTTCTAGTAATCATCATTATATGGTAAAAAAGTTGAATAAAGAATAATTATAATTGAAAAAAAAATTGTTTTATTTTTAGTCCTCCGAGTAGGGTTGTCAGGTCGCCAAACCTAATAGCCGGACAGACCAGTCAGACAAAAAAATTGTATGCAAAAACCAAGCTTTTTAATTATTTACCATAAATTTTCTTAAATTCTAACGAAATATAAATAAAATCTAATGCCAAATCAGTCTAAGTAGGTATTTTATTATTAATCAGTCAAAATTAAATTCTAGATCAACATTTTTAAATTCTTCTTACCAGCCGGACACCGTTTATTTTGGCAGGACACGTGTTCAGTGGGCTTATCACGAATTTTAGTCTGGCTTTCGAACCGAGTTTACTTCAAGCGATTTGTATGGAACTTTGAGCAGCACCATTTGGAACTACAATATTTTAGATACTTTTTGTTAATTTTCGAACGTCTCGATCTTTCGTTCATTTGATAGATTGCTGGTGCTCGTTAGTCGTTAGTAAAAATTCATGATCCCGATTGCTAACGGATCCGTTTTACTTGTGACAGCTCGATTCGAAAGCCAGACTAAATTCGTGATAAGCCCAATGGTTACGTTTGTATTTAGTAACTAAAATAGGTAACATTTTGTGTTCACATTATTATTAATTATGAACAGGAAATAGTGGTGTTTTAATGCGCCTGACCCCAGGGCCTGACCTTAGTGCATTAACCGCGAGTATTTTAATCACAACTTAAGAGTCAGATGATAATATGGTACTGAATGTCAACATGCGAGTTAACGGTACCATTGTACTGCCTAATTAGTTCTTATAATTTCGTGTTCTTATAAGGACGAAAATTTTTGCCTGCAAATTAAGAGCAACATGGAATAAATTAACTAATTTAAAAAGATTTCATAATTGGATTATAAATGCTTTCAAAACCCTTAATAACTACTTTAAAAAACTATTATCCCTACTAATATTATAAATGTGAATGTGAGTTTGTTTGTTACGTTTTCACGCAATCACTTAACCGATGATCATGAAACTTTGTACACATATTTTTGGAGGTACTACAAGTAACATAGGATACTTTTTATTTTTTTTTAAAAATTACTATAGTTTCCAATTGACTATAGTTTCAGCTGTTTGATTCATTTCTATTGAAATGATCTCTGATACTTATTTAATGACTTAAATGCTAGCGAAGCCGCGGGTAAAAGCTAGTATATTATAAATTAACTATTTATATTTATTATGACACGCGTACGTCACCCAATGTACGCATATATATGTGACTATATATTCTACCTGTCTTTTTACCTAAAAATATGTCTAAGTACCTACATTTACAACTATTATATAAATAACGTACATAGCAATTCATTGCTTACTAGATCTTTACCGTTACGATATTACAAATACAAAAACTTCTAAAATGATGTCCTAAATGTTGAAAATGTAGGAAAAATCTAAGGTCAAAATGCCGTTTGTTTACTAACATTATAAACCGGTTTCTTTTGGGAGTCACTTCCGACTATTCATCTCGTTTGTTGACATGCAAACAATATTACATTTGTTGCTGGTTTCGTTAACATCTATGACCTGTGGGCTTATCACGAATTTTAGTCTGGCTTTCGAACAGAGTTCGCTTCAAGCGATTTGTATGGAAATTTGAGCAGCGCCACCGCGTGCGGATTTGGAACTACAATATTTTAGATATTTTTTGTTAATTTTCGAACGTCTCGATCTTTCGTTCATTTGATAGATTGCTGGTGCTCGTTAGTCGTTAGTAAAAATTCATGATCCCGATTGCTAACGGATCCGTTTTATTTGTGACAGCTCGATTCGAAAGCCAGACTAAATTCGTGATGAGCCCACAGATAAGTTTCTTCGAACAATCCGATCAAAAGCAATAACTAAGTATTTTTTTAGAAAATTATATTACAGACTCGAAGCGTTTTCAAATGTCAAATAATAATTAATTAAATTAAGGAAAATATACGATTAATAAATTATATTAATAAAAATATACTTATGAATCATCCCAATATACGACTTTGGTAGTCCGAACAAAATCGTTTGTAGTGGTTCGCATTGGAAAGCTACGTGTCAGTTAAGATCCTAAAACTTTTAAATATAATATTCTTCTTCTTCTTCAGATGTTTAACGAAGACAATTCTGCCAATGTCGTGTATTCTGGCAACAACCCAACAAGAAATTATAAAATTTTAATACACAAGTAAACTCCCATGTAAAAAAAAACAACAAAGAAAGAAGACAAAAAAACAATCTAATGTTTACAATACAAATAATACCTGCTGCGTTTTACTGCGAACTTAAATGTGTACATATTAGATTGCTATTCTGTGGACTGCGTCACACACTGACGTCAAATACACTTGTCATAAATTAAACTTTTGCTTCATAAATTAATAACAACTTTCTCTGTCAACTTGTTCCTAGAATTTATTTCTTTTAAATATTGCGTACATATTTTATATTGTAGAAAGTTATAATTTATTAAATGTACCGGGTGATTCATATGAAGGTTTGAAACGAAAAAAATAGGTATATAATATAATCGTTATCTTCTATGAAGCTAATTTTTTTTAAATGTAGGCCACTAGATACATAGGAAAAATAGTACAATTTATCAAGATTTTAATTGTACTAATTTTAATAAATTAAATAACAAACAATATTTTTATATTTTAAATTATTACACAACAATATTCAAACTCAAGTTTACGAAAGTAATTCAAGACTGACCTTTGCAATGCAGTTTATCTGCTGAAAATATTAAAATTACCTTTTTTGAAATATAAAATTGATTTATTAAAAAAATACATGCATTCATTTGTTTGTATTTGCAAATCTGTTACCAAAGACTATAACATTAAAAAGTCAAGGTCTCAATGATAAAATTCAAAGAATTTATGATCTTAAAGAAACTAATAAAATGTTACCACGTCATAAGGAAATACGGACGAATATAGCATCTTTATTTCCGTTGTTAGAACGGAAATAAAGATCAACAAATGTAAGTTTAAATTAATAATTAATTAGTTATCTTAAATGTTGAATTGTTTATCATAATTTATGATTTATGAGAGGGGCTTCGATAATACGAGAAACAAATGATTGTAGCTTTTGTTTTTGATTTCGCAAATGAACAAAATTATATTTTTAGAGCGACCGTGGCCTATTGGTTGAGGGTGTGAACTCACGTCATATGCATTATTTAAGAATGAAATGAAAATAGTTTATTAGCATAGGGACTAAAGGTGTAAGCTTGCTCATCGTCAGACTCTATAATGGCTTCGGAAAGGCGTATGACGAGAAGAAGAGCACAAGAGACTCGCCAAGCGGTAGGTGGAGTAATGATGGTGAAGCGGCCTAGTCGCGTCTCCGCATAGTGTCTGGTGCAGTATATGTTAACAAAGTGGGAACAAACAAGACATGTTTCATTCAACACGTTTCTTAATATTATTGTTGAACCTATAAGGACAGGAAATCCCTAGCGAAATGACCAGTAATTAATTATGTATGAAATATAATTACTATAATACTAAGTTAAGATTAAGATGATCCGTTCGATGAACTGTAATTATTTTTTCATTTTAATCATATATTTATTTACTATACCTTGTTTTGTTTATAATATATCGCAAATGTATATATTACTAGCTTTTACCTTCGCTCGCATTTAAGTCTTTTAAGTATACGAGATGATTTCAATAGAAATGAATCAATATGACAGACGGAAATAAAAATAAATATAGAACAATTCTAAACAGCTGAAACTATAGTCAATTGGAAACTATAGTAACAAATAATTTATTTATTTTTCAAAATTAAAAGTATCCTATGATACTTCTAGTACTTCCAAAAATATGTGTACAAAGTTTCATGATGATGTAATGATGATTGTGATGATGATTGATGTAACAAACAAACTCCAGGTGTAACAACAGTTATTACAGGAATATATCTAAAGGCAGTATTTACCACGTGGCAAAATATTATATGTAGCAAATCCCCATGATAAAGGACTGAGTTAAAAACTATTATCTATTCTTTTAAAAAACATAGTTGAAACTTCACTTCATTATCCTAAGTCGTCCAAGGTAAGGTTACGGATAATAACCTTAAATATATAGCAGTTGTGAGTGAAAATTTACGACTTATTGGGACGAAACTAAGAGACAATCTTCAAAGGAAAGGGTCGAACTATGCCACGTTTAACCTTAATAAATATATCGTAGTCTAAATTTAAAGAAAGGTAAGTAAATTATAATAATAATCTTAATTATATTCTAATACTTTTTTGTTATAACAACTGGAACTAGATTTTGAACCTTTATATTTTCAGAATACCATCTTCATAAAACAAAAAAATATGTATGTTCGTTTTTTCTAGTGACTCCATAATACATTGTATTAAGTCATATTTTAAATAAAAATGTTAGATTTACCCTATCAATACTAACAGACAGACAAATCAACTGTTTAGTCCAGTGTTTCCCAAAGTGGGGCCCACGCAATTTGATCGGTAAGGGGGGCAATTCGAAAATGGACTCGACACGAATTTAATAACCCTTTCGCTCGGGGCCATTTAAATGCAATACTAGATTTCGGTGCCAAAATTAACGAAAAAAACTAATTCTTAAATAATTGCGGTGAATAATTATTAGATATTCGACCAAAATATCAACTGGGTGTTTGGGGGGTCATAAGAATTTTAGAAAGGCTAAGGTGGGGCATGGCACAAAAAAGTTTGGGAAACACTGGTTATTCAAGTATTAAGCCAAACACAACAGAAAGAGATACTTAATTGATTATCTGTTAAGTAGTCGATTTACGACACAGTAGGGTATTCGTACAATCTAATTATTCCTATTTTGAAAAGTATTCAATTAATTAAACAAAATAACTTATTAATATTTTTTATCAAAACATAGTCCTAAATTTATTTATTTGAGAAAAGGACTACTATTATACATTCTAAATGAAATTTTAACTATAGGATAAGATGCTCAAAATGAAGGACTAGTTTCTAGAAATCTATGACGTCACAAACTAAAGGATAGCTTTGAATAAACTAAACTTACTAAAACTATGTTATCTTTTATATTTATAAAGACGCACACGCAATATTGTTTTCGAAGTAAACGAGTCACTTAAGACTTCTTAGAATAAGCTTCAACCTTCTCGAAGGTTCTGCTCTTGACCTCTGATATAAGAAAGTTTGTATTTCAAAAGCTGTGACTTCCTGGTTTTCCTGTTATCGGATATATTGGCCTTGTACGTTAAGATTTGAACTATTATCATTCAACCTTGTATTTTATTGCAAAAGAAATAGATATATTGATGATAGTAGTAAACCCGTGGGGTGGTAACCAGCATTGAGTAGAAAAAAGTTGAAAGTTTAGAGCTAAATATTAAAAGATTTATAATTAAATATGGGTTTATACAGAATATATGTCCTTCAGTCTGTTCCCGAAACAAAAATAATGTATCCCCAGGGAGAAATATTTCAAGTCGAAACGATGCATAACCCAAAAATCGTATATCCAATTTGTCGACTTTGAAAACTTTAGGAAAATTTCATCTTCCATAGACAAATAGAATTTATTTATTTTCAATTGACGTCTCTCTGTAATTCTATTAATTTGCAAATGTTATTGGAAAAGTACATTTTAAAGTTTATTTTCGTCTTTGCCTTACAAAAAAAGGCATTTGTATTCACAAGTTCAATAGGCAACGACAGACAACAGACGATAGTTTTAATTTGAATAAAAACATTGTCTAATTTAAAGATTCATTTTTTCTATTTCAAGGAGCACGTGCGTCATTTATCAATATTCATATTTCTAAACAATAAAAATTAAACGATTCAAATACGTTTTATGATAAGCGGATATATCGCTCGTTGCCTTAGTAACGAGTTTCGATTTTCTAATTAAACAAATACTTATTAGTTATCTATTCAAAGTTTTGCTATGTATTGCAGTATACAAAAAAAAAAATTATAGAAACTGCGGGCTTATCACGAATTTAGTAAAAAATGGATCCGTTATAGAAACTAACGACTAACGAGCACCATAAAAATGAACGAAAGATCAGTCGTAACAGCAAAAAGTATCTAAAATATTGTAGTCTCTGGCGCTGCTCAAATTTCCATACAAATCGAAGTCAAAGCGTGATAAGCCCACTGCTACCAATAAAATAACTATGTATTTTTTTATTTATTAGTCCAAATAATCCCTCGCAATTAATCCGGTTTATTTTTTGTTTTTTAAACAGATAAAAATGAATTTTGATTCTCAATTTTGCAATAATCTAAAATGGAAATGTAACGTTCTAACGGAACACAGATAATCATCTTAAAAAGAAGGCATATTTTAAATACTATGAATGTACCGGTTTCAGAAATTATCCGCAAACCGTATGCGGTAATCTACGCTACATTGGATTATATCATATTAATATGCATGTGTATACATATATTATGTAAGTATAAGCAGCAGAAAAAACATGAATAATAGTATTTTCTTTTATAAAACTTACCAAAGCAAAGAGAACATTTTTCAAATACTGTCTGCGAAATAGATTGTTTGGCCGTGACAAAAAGTTGAAGGCAGTGAAAAGAAATTTAGCTGTATTATTTGGGACCTTAAGTTATATGTATAGTGTATTTATACATATACCTATATATATATATATATATATATATATATATATATATATATATATATATATAAACCTATTCTCTTAACTATGCACTTATATTTTTTTCATTAATAACACATTAATAAATATTTATAAAAAAAATATATTTATTCTGACAGGGAATAGAATCCGCAGCATTAGCATAACAAACTATCGCGCTAGTCACTCCCCCAAAAAGGTCGCCATATAAAATATCTATAACAGAATCATTCTTTTGTTTCTTTCATACTTATCTTATTTAAAATTACATAGAAAGAGATAGAACATAATTTAATTAATGCACCTCTTAGTAACATTTATACTAACATACTATGTACTAAAATATTATGTATATTGACCCTTGTCTATTTTTATTATATTAGCTAACTATGTAATAACATTTAATTACTTCATTTATAAATAATAACTAACCCCGATAATAAAAGTTCATTGACAACAATTATATTATAACAGAATAAGTAAACAAAGTATGAATTTAATAAAAGATTATGCTAATTTGTGTATTTGTAAAAACGAAGGAAATAGTAGAATAACTTCTAAAAATAACTCAATTAAATGACAGAAAAACACGTGTCGAGAGTTACTAAAAAGTTATTTAATAATTTGGTAACATGAATTCGTTAAATAATTTGGATTTGTTACAATAATATTATTGTTATTATTAAGTAAAAGGATTAATTTTGAAACAATTCGTAACAAATTAATGTTATATAAATATCTTTAGAAGCTTATATCAACAGAGTAAAGAAATAGTAGGAGGGACAGAAAAACGTGGGCGTCAGTAGAAAGTTTTGTAGTAAATAGAATCATTCGGTAAGAGAAACTGCCCAAATAAACATTTTCTGCACTGTTTGCAAATTCCCCCTTTTTCGGTTTTCTGGGAGAAAATTAAGCTATCTACTTAGACTTGGGGAAGATAAAGTAATTTTTTATTAACATTATGATAACTATTATACCAATTATTTAAATTAAAGTATTTTTCTAACATATTAAACAATTAAATATTATTGTTTTATAAAAATAGTATTCGAAATTATAGCAATTATATAATTATTAACAAAAAAAACTTGAATATATACGATTGAGAAATTATGTGCTGCCATCTATCCAAGAATAAAGAAACTTAATACATTTAGGTAGTTTAAGAATGTGAAAAAATTAATTACCAACTTCGTTATTGAAATGCATTAGAATATTTAGTGTTTATTAAAGGGTAATATAATTAACTTAAAAGTGTTATGCTTTGTGTTAAAAACGATTTATTTGTGTTGTATTTGTAAAAGTTTGTTGATTTTTAAACTAAATAAAAAGTCAGTATTTCTAAACGAAAATGTCAAATGTCAAACTGTCATTAATGTAAAAACCGCGCAGTAATAAGCCCGCATAAGATTAAATTATTAGCTCCATTTCAAGCAATGTTTAGGCATGCTTTTCGTGCCTGCCGTTGCCTGGTGCGGTGGCAGATCAATACTAAAAACTCCATAGTTACAAATAATATTTCTTGCATAAGTGCTTTGCGGGAAGATTTAAGTAATTTCAATTATTCGAAGCGAGATTTTTCTATCTCAAATAGTGATAAATATTCATCCCAAGATAAAGTAGTGACAATAACATTTGACGAGGCTTGTGATGAAACTTTGGAATCTTTGTGTGAATATTTTGAAGAACTAATAGAGGCTGTACCTAATTTTAAAGGCGCTGATGTAATATATGGGGTAATATCATAGTATTTACTAGACTTAAACATTGTTTATTTTGATAATTTACAAAGATATTATTAATTATATACGCAGATAATTAAATTCGTAGGCTTAGTTATAAAATTATTAAATATTATTTAATTTTAAAACAGTAATTTAGCATTTTGTGTATATTGCTTTGTTTTTTCTGTTGTTTTGTAAATTATGTAATATTTCAGGATGGAGTATTAACTGTATCGTTGGGACCAAAATATGGGACTTATGTTATAAACAGACAAAAACCTAATAAACAAATTTGGTTAAGTTCCCCGACTTCAGGCCCGAAACGTTACGACCTTGTCCTGGAAAATGGTGGATACTGGCTTTATAAACACGATGGAGTGACTTTACATAAATTGTTACAAGACGAAATATCCAAGTTAACAGATGAAAAAGTAGATTTTACAAGTTGTAGGCACAGTCATTTATAGATTCTCAAAGACAAAATAAAACCATAGATAATAATTATTATTTTGGAATTAGAATTATATTATATTAATTATTAATTGATTGTTTTATTTTGTTAAACAATCATGGAGGTTATTGAGGATGGGAATATTATGGATCGTATCCCTATTCTATTGCAAAGAGATTTTGAATATTATCAAGTAAGTTCAGATCGACAATTATTTTTTGATCATTTTTTATTATTGCAAAGTTCTATCTATCCTTAACTATTGGAACTTTATCTCTGTATATTAATAATATAACAAATTTCCTTTGTAAAATTAAAAAAAACATTCACTTAAAAGTCTTGCAGTAGGATCTTTATACTATCATAAACAAAAATATTATATTCAACTAAACAGACAAATATGATTGCACTTGATAAACACTGTCCTAGAATTACATATTACAGACCTGCATTGTCCAATTTTGATATTAGTTATAAATATGTATTCAACAAAAATATTAAAAAAAGGTATAGGTAATAAATCCTCTACATTTCCATAGACAAACCAAACTGTGCTGTCAGAGACAATATGCCCCGGGGTAGTGGGGGGAAGGTTGGACTTTCCCAGGACTGCCTCGTTTGCCGCTGTCAAGATTGTAATATGGCTTGAAGAGGAATTCTCTATTGCTTTCAAGTATGTTTAATTGGTAGTATAAAGTGTTCTTAACACTAGATTTACCAGCTTAACTATACTTATTTCTACCAAAACCAAAAAACTATATATTTGTTACAAATATATATAAAATAATATAAAGTTCATAAAACTAATTCTTCTGTTATAGATTAAAGAAGATTAGAAGAATTAAAGAAAATGTTCTCAGTAAAAAAACTCAGTAGGAATTTTAATTTGATCTTGCAAGACCAGTTATTTTGATTGGTCTGGTAAATCTAGTGTTAAGTTGGTAAATCTAGTGTTAAGCTGGTAAATCTAGTGTTAAGCTGGTAAATCTAGTGTTAATAATTAAATACAATGGAAAAATTTCAACGATTTTCAGACGGGGTTCCGGAATGTTTGTTATAACTGAAGAAGATGATAAGGGAGAAACTGGTGTTGCTAAGACCTCGGATCCTGATAAATTTGTTCAGCTGACAATAAAATCTGCTGATATGCTTTTAGGTACTGTATATCACAATTGAAACCAAAGAATTTGGTATTAAATCAAGCAATTGATAATCTGGAAATTTTTACTGTATAATTTGACAAATATCTAAGATGTATAATTACACTTTTATTAATTTATAAAGCCTACCTATAAAATTACATTAGCACTACATATTGTAAAAAGGACTACTATTATACAAACTAAATTAAATTTTAATTATAGGATAGGACGGCATGCTCAAGATGATTGAAGACTAGATAACGCTTCTAATAAAAATACATAATTTAGATGTTACATAATAAAATAAAATAATAACTAACAGATTTAAGGGAAAAAAACCATGCAGTTTTTTGCAATATACATTACATATTTACTTCCTACAGAACACCTCCACGTTCTAGCACAAGAAGCATTGGATCACGCTGATTTGCCAGTACTAACAGCCACTTTAGGAGCTGCAGCTTTGTTGCGTAATGCTCTCAATTGCTACGTACAAGTTTTGGAAGACTCTGGGAGTTCTGAAAGACATTCTTTGTTATCTGTATGTATTGTTAATTAACAAGATTGACAACTAGGTCACTTCATAGGCATGGGCGTAGCCAAGGTGGGGCAGGGTGGGGCGCTTGCCTACCTTGTGGGTACCTAATCAAACCTAAAAAAACTTAATTATCTAGGTACTAACTACAATACTTAATATCCGTAAGAAAGTTCACACTCTACAGTCGTCAGTCGACACAAACAAAATTAACCGGAGTAAGACAGTGGGTATAGTTTGCTAGTTACATATTATTTTAGATTGCTGCCCCACCCTGAGCCTATGGCTGGCTACGCCCATGTTCATAGTATCACATTGACAATAGTATTATAATTCTAGGCGTGTTATAAACGTTACGTAACGATGTCTGAAGCGGTTGCTGAACGTGTACTGGATTTACACAGTCGTGTTGTATCTCTGTATGTGTTACAAGATGAGGCTCATCATGTTGTCGATTCTGGACAGCCTTCTGTACATGGATGGTGGCTTTATATGCAAGGTATGGTGACAAATTACGGCCCAGGTGCGCACTTGCTTATCGTTAGACTCTACAATGGCTTCCGAAAGGCGTATGACGAGAAGAAGACCACAATACACCTTTAATTTATACGCAATTTATACCTTTAATTATGTCTGTAATTTGTAATATATAAACCTAGACAGTATATATTCATCTTATCTGACTAGCATAGTAAAGAAGACTTGTAAGACTTCTAATTTATTACAACCCTATCAAAACTTGAATACACAAGTTGAGTTAAAATTACTGAGTGTAAGTTTGTTAAATTTCACAAGTGACAACTAGGACAGCCAGCATAGTGGGGGTGAATGTTTCATATAGGCATTTGCGTTTTAGTTTTACATCAGGTGAACTCAGATCATATGTTTAGTTACTAAATTATAGACTAAATGGTAGACTAACAAAGATAATTAATTTAATACATGTGGTTCTAAAACTTTTAACTTTTTTTTCAGGCACAAGGAAAGATCTATGGGATACAGTTCCTCCAAGGATAGCTCAAAGAATATTTGCTGGAATGCTAAATGAGACACTTACTATTCTTACTGTTAGATATTGTCAAGTATGTATTTTGTTTTTGGAAAGAAAACAAAAGAATAAATCTAGAATAACTATGCGGATATTAAGTCGCGTCTCCTGCGCGTGTTTTTGTGTACGGCCACGACCCAATGTTTCGATGTTTTTGTGTAATGTTTCGAAAAAACACGCGCAGGAGACTCGGCTTTATGCGCTTCGATTTATTTATCTATTTATTTGATTTAGTAATTGGGCCCCAATAAAGCAAATAGTTGTTAAAATCGTATAAATGAAATAAATTATCACAAACAATTCGTATTAATTGTTGTATACTGCTCTTGTCATCGTATTATATACCTACGGGTAAACATACAATAATACAGTAATGCCCCGCTTTACGCGAGGGATACGTCCCGGAAAAAACTGAAATTCCCGCGACCATAGAGAAGTTGATGACCACATTATGTTTATACGCACTCTTTCGCGTAATGTGGGGCAATTGAGCGCGAAATTTGAATTTCGCGTTATAGTGAAACCGCGCATAACGGGGTCGCGTAAAGCGGGTATTACTGTAATGGCTTGGCTTTAGTTGAGGCCCCAAGACTGTGCGAATAACGAAACGGTTAGGTTAGGTTATTTTAAATTGGCACAATTTAAAAAAAAAAGTAATTCCTGGGGTCCTCAACTAAAGTGTTACCTATCTCCGGACTACTATGTTGTATCTCTTTATTCCAGACGAATATTTCTGAAAATAACACACAATCATTAATAAACAACATAATGAACATATTGTTATGTGCCGCCCAATTGTTGCCCTCGATTTGTACCAGTGGCTCTGATCTCGCGGGATTGGATGCTGGGAATCAATCCCGGGAGGTTCGCGATGTTCATGCCAAGTGCAATGAGTTGTTTAAGTGCATGGTTTTTAGAGGAGCCGAGTTGCATTTTATACATCAGGTAGTTATGGATTTTTATTACAGATTTGTTTAGTATATATTTATTTCTATGCTTCTAGTGCAGCGATTCACAAACTGATTTATATGTATTTATTTATAATCATATTGCAATGTAATATTACGTAATATTTATACATATAATTATGTACGTATTACTGTTTTTAAATTTTATTTTGGTATATTTAGATGTAATCATGTAATCTCCTTTTGGTAGGTCTTTTTTGCAGTTTGAGAATGACTGTTCTATTGGATAGGTAACAAACGATAAATATTACATAAAACGTAAACGTTCTTATAAACGTTACTAAGCAATAAAATAAGTTAAATTATGTTTTGTCTCTTTCTATCTTACTATAAATCCAGTAGAGAGAGAAAGAGACAAAACATAATTAGTCAGTTGTTTACAAAACTTTGGCTGACTAGTTTTATGTTAATTTAATTTTACACTTTATTTTACATATTTACTCTTTAATTAAAGACCAGAAGTAAAATTAATCTGAGTTCTTTAAAAGAAGAAGAAATAATTCTTGTATTTATCTAGAAAATTACTTAAATATATCTTTCAGGCATTCAAAGATCTCGAGGAGCAAACGGAAGCTGTAAAAGATTTTCCACATCCATGGTTCACGTTTGTGACGCCAAATCTGTTTGAAAATTTCGATGACGTCACAATTAAAAATACTCAAAGACTATGCAATAAAACCGCTATAGGACTTGAGTTGCAAGTTTTGTTGGCTCAGCCGCAACCTTCTTGGTGTTTGTTAGTTAAAGTAAGTTTCTCTAAGACAGTACAGTTGACAATCTTCAAATGGATACAGATTGGACTTTGAACTGGAAGAAACACTCATTAGAAAGGGATAACTATATTCTTATAGTGTCGTGAAGTTGAGGCATGTGTGAAAGGGATGCAGATATCTCCTTTGCCGTTCACACCGTGATCGTTTCTCTTTCTGTTGCCTACATACCTACGAAAACTGTATCCATTTGTAAATCGATGTGTGTACTATATATGCCTCTTAAAAAAATATATATAAAGTAATTAAAATGACTGGATTATATTAAGACAATTAATTAGCTCAAAATAAATACTAAGTCATAATTTTAGGTCTAACGGTGATTTAAATATGGAAAATTTAATGTAACAAAGTGTATGGAGAAAATTAATGCAAACCTATCGGTGAACTAGGGAACTAAAACACTCCATATAAAATATTCGTATTATTTTTAGATTCTAACAATGCGTGATTGCCATTTAAGTCGCGCGTTGATAACTCGAGCTGTACGTCATATGTCAATAGACAATGCTCGATGGCCAAGCAATGGTCTATGGTACGCAGGTGACCATAAACCTCAGAAATGTAAAGGATTTCTTTGTACTGCTGATGGGTTTTGTAGGGGCCCGAAAACTCTGACAGGTTAGTGAAAAAATATATTAACACAATACGTTTCGACTCTGGGTTCTTATGTTTCTGCTGCCGTTTTTAGATGAAGAAGAATATGGTAGAGCTGCCGGTGCTTTAACTTATATTTTAGCAAGTATATGCAGTAAACAAGAAATCAAATCGTCACTAATGTATGCTTTGGAAATTTCTGGAAGAGATTGGTCTGCCTGTCTGGATAGACGACAGGTATTGTACAGCGGTGAGGTGGGGATTTATATTCTTGAGAATTATTTCAAAAGCTATTGTTTTATAGGTTTGGTGCGATCGTCGTCCGCCATGGTTAGCAGCTATATTGTCTATGATTGGTTCTACATTGCAGTTTATACCTGGAGTATTGGTTAAGGCTGTACAGACCGGTGCTTCTATGTATCAGGTATCTGTGTTGGAGATATTGATATTGCTATACAGCTATTAATATATATTTATAGACGTGTATATATAGATTTGTCTATATATACCTGGATTATTGTATCTAAGACATCCTATTTCTTATATAGACAATGTCGGTATGCTTGTCGTGCATATCTCGAGTGAGTATTCCGAGCACCGTATGCATGGTGTCTCAGGCCCTTCAAGAAGCTTTGCCGACACGAGCGACACCTGTCGGAGGGTCGGTGCTATTGCAATTGTTATTGACGGCGTTGTATGAAGATTTGATTAATTGGGCCAAAAATCAAGCTAATTTGGAGAAGAAATGTGAGTTTTTTCAATGTTTCAACTTATAGTGGTATCGTGTTCTAGTAGAGACTTTTCCTTGTATTTTTTAGAACAAATTTTGAGGTTCATTTTTTTAAGCATTGTACATCAATTGTTTTTTTTAGCAAGTAATGGCGAGGCATATAGGATGTCAACAGGTGGTACTAAATCAAAACCTAAGCATGTTAGAATCGTGACAAGTAAGTAAATTATTTTTTAAACTGTGTCAATGATTAGAATTATTGACAATGCTTTTCTTATGGGCTCGTACATTACAGATTTGCCATTAGCCAAACTGTAATGTAACTTGTATAAAAGTACATGTTTTGTGATATATCAATTATGTATATATATTCAAGTCAAATTTAAGCAATTCCAGGTATAATAATAATAGAAAAATTATATATTGTTTCTCCAGCAACATCCAGTTCTGTGAGCTTCGATGGCAGTTATAGCTCTCCATCGTCAATAGCGTTGGCAATAGCAGAGGCACTATGTTGTATTGATGAAGATGATAAGCACACGGAGGAAATTACACAGCTCATCGAACAAACTAATCAAGGGTTTAATCTCTCAAACCAATTCGGATTGGAGGACTTCCCGGAATTCGCTTTGTTTCTTGAAGAGGTTTGCGAATTTAGAAATTGTTTGAATAATTTTAAACTAATTTTCAAAGTGCAATATTTCTCAACAGGGTTCCGTGGCGGGGTCCAGTGGAGAGCGTGCTAATGTAGCGGCTTCGCTTACCACACAACTGCTAATGACAGCGCCTGGAAGAGACAGTCTTAGAGTTAGTTGAATAATTACAATATATAAATATATATAAATAATAATTTTAAATCACTCACAGTCCAATTATATATAATTTGAATTATATTTCTTCATAACATACTATGTGAATTTAGTTGGACATTTGGAACTGAAAATGCGGTATTAGGGCTCGTTAGTAGTAGTAGTTAGTCCTGAAATTCATTATTAATATGATGGTCGCCCTATGGTACAAAGCTAATGAACAAACCTAATGAGATCGTCTATTTTTTATAAAAATATTTTAGAAATACGTTTAAAATGTAATAATCTTGCTCATTGTAATGTTAGTGCATGCAGTGTTCACTGTGCATAGGGTACAATTAGATTATTATAATTCTTAGTGTGATATTAGTTCCAAGTCTAGTTGTAGAGCCCTGTCTGTGGACCCAATAAATAAATAAAATAAAATGCCGGTTTACACACAAAATAAATATATTATTACAGATACTGTATTGATTCTGTTAGTACTAAAGTGTAAATAAATATATTTCAGGTAATCTACGACCACATACAACGCCATTCGGAAAGAATTTACAAGGAATTAGGCATTCAAGACTCTGGAAGCGAACTCGAAAACATGCCATTGAATAAAGCACCTCTACTTTATATTATGTTTCATATCGGTAGAAAACCTTTTGATCAGGTGAGTAAAGATTTATTTATGCGTTAAGTATGATATTTTAGGCATATAACTACACTCATAGATGTTTAACTAGTGTGGTCCATAGGTGGAGACAATTGTCACCTAAAAATCTCCATTATGTTAGATTAAATCTGACGTTTCGAAGGCTTTGCAGCTATCTATCCATCTGTGTCAATATTGCCATATGCCATATAATAATTTCAATATAGGGTTTATTGATTTTGAATGATTTCTGTCTCAGATTGTTACTGTAATATTTATTAATTATTCTTTCAGTATCTGCGAAACGAATGGCCAATGCCGTGGAGTCGTTTATGTCATATAACGGCGGCTACAAGCAGCATCGATGGCGCGAGAATTCACATCATGAGACGGCCTGACATGAAGGCTTATAAAAATACTAAAAATAATAATCAAATATTAAAATCGGTTTATGACATGTTCAAGACGCCTGCACAAGGTGTTTTATGAGCTACAGACGAATTTTGGAGTTAATTGCTTGTTACCAGTTGAAATATTGTGAATTTTCTTCAAAGCCTACTTGTGCTTGAACTAAAAGTTAGCTTGATTGCTTATTTTAGTGTTATATTTTAAATAAATAATATAAATAAAAATGTTTATTTATTTTACCTTCATAACAATTTTCCTAAAACGAAAAATCATACAAAAAAGTCATAAATAAATTACGGATATTGTGTGAATTATTACTCGCGTTGTAACTAATTGTATAAATCATTAAGAAAGGCAAAGGGTTTAAGTACAAGATATAATAAAAATATAGCGTTTGATTTCTTATTGGAATACTCGACATTAGCAGAATTGTTTTTAATATACAGAAGTAATTAATAAAAGAAGAACATTTAATTGATAAATGTTATTAACCGTTCTATCCTAGAATCATACGTTCCTTAATTTTTGAACGATCAATAATAATTCACTCAAATCACATCACTACTTCTAATAAAAAACAATATGGCCGACAAATGTCATGATTTACGAAAGTAAGTTGTTTACGTAATAGCAGTCTTTTTAATTGCAAAAAGAAACTGGTTCATTAAACTTTTCGCTAGTTCTGCCTATTTATATACCATACAAAATATTAATATATCAAATGAATATTGAAGCAGAAGTTTGTTAATAAAGCAATGACAATAATTACCAACTTTGTAAGTAGAGGGACTTTATAAACTATTGCATCGGTTTTGGTAAGAGACAATTTATGTTCAGAGCCAAAACCAGAAGTTTCTAACTCTCTCAATGACCCAAAACTACTGGAGATTGCATCGTCAATATTAAAACTTAGGCTCTATACAAGCCTTTATTTATTCCCCTGAGTTTATAAGATATTTCCTATTTAATTAAAAAGCAATTCTATTAATTATTTGTATTATTATGCATAGTGGAGACTACTGTTATCAGCTCCCATAGAGATATATATATATATATATATATATATATATATATATATATATATATATATATATATATATATATATTATATATTCAAACGTCACTCAGCTGTACGAAACAAAATAGACCATTCGTAAGTACACTTCAAACATAGTTGACGTGGTTTTCGGCCAATGATAATAACCCATTGCAACTGTCACTTAGCTGTCATTACGTTCTGTTACACGCATTTATAAGAAACTATGCTCAAACCTTATTTCTGCTTAGATTATCTTACTTAAAAGTGGGCGCACTGCGGTCACAACTCGGACTATTTTAAATAAAGACAATTTATAATATAATAATAATAAATGAACAATGCACATAAACCCATGTGTTATTAGGGTTAATAACCTAAATTCAAAACAAATCGACACCCGAAATTGAACCCAGGTCTTTTGCGTAACAAACTGACGTGTTAACCACGGGCTCAAATAAAGTTATGAAATGCGGATGTTTTTTTAAATATTTAAGTTGGCTTAACTGTTTTATGTTTGAGCTGTTCTTGTATTGTTGTTCAATTATACTCAGAATTCGTAACATTTTAATATCTAAGCAGTAATATGGTTTGAAAATATATTTTGTAACACTGTCCAACTCTGTGCCTACCTAAAGGATTTGAACGCCGTTAATATACTCATAAATCTATGTAACTGACTGACAGTATCACCTTCTGTCCCTTCGGCAGATTAATGGGAATGTCTCGACGACCCTACGCCCTACATGGGGGACGTTTTAAATGTATTATATGATATTAAACTAAAACGTATTTTCTTAGTTGTTGGCTTTCTTACAAAGTAATACTACAAGCTATAAATGCTTTTTTAAACTAATTTAAAAAACATTAGTATGTAAGTGGACAATGCCAGTATACAGCAGCTAAATCAAATTGATAATTATTAAATTTATTTCATTTATATTTATATTTGTATTGACTACTAAAAGCGCTCTATTGGAGCCCAATTACCAAAAGTAAATAAATAAATAAAGGTGACTGTTATGACGCTCGTGGATCTTCGTAGATTTGTTTGGTACCTGCAAATATTAGGAAATGCTAGATTAAATTAATTAAAATTAACGTACTATTAAGCGGTAAAAAAAAATATTTATTTTAATTAAATATATTTTAGTAGTATGTTGGTAGAGATACTTTGTATTAGGCGTACAAATGGTTGATTGTAATTTTACATTGATATAAAAAAAAAACTTTTTTAAATATTTTGAAAAAAATAATTATTTTGAATAAACCATTTCTTTTTCTTTTTTAAAGTTTTGTTTCTGTAAAATGATATTAAAAAAAAAACAAATTAAAATACTTCCTTTAAACATAAGAATAAGTTGTTTTTAATTAAAAAAGACTTAAATACAACTTGACTTGTGTTAATCTTCTTATTTATGACTTAAAAAGTCTTATTCGGATAAAAAGTAGCTTATTATTTGAGAATAGTTGGAATAATGAAAAAGTTGGTGATAATTCTTTTGTTAACCGTCGAGGGGCGGTGGAGCCTTGTCGGTCTGCATCTTTAATTAAACTTTAAGCCTTCGATTCCCGCAGGAATCTATTGGACTTAACCACTGCCTTACTTTGTGTGGAGAAGACAACTTGTTACCAAGCAGTGACTGTCATAGATTTTTAGATACCTATGCGATATTTGACATGTGTGGAATTTGCGCATTAACCCCTTGACATACCAATAAAGTGCGTGTTATGTTATGCCGACTATCGCTTTAAAGAAAACTGCATCGATACACGGTTGAAACAAATAACTCAATAACATTATACTGCCTGGTATTCTCAGAGACGTCAAAGCCCACGTATACATGGCATATAAAACACCTGACATCTTAGAGACGTCATTGTATGTCAAGGCATTAAGTTTGGTACTAAATCTTATCAACTAGCCAGCGTATTGCGAAGTTCAAAGTTATTTTTATTAGTAATACTTACGTTTTACCAATCTAACTATCTATTAATGTAATATTTTACGTAAAGTACATAATTAATTCATATAAAATACAATGCAAAATTATGCACTAAAAACGTCTCTTCCATTAATTATAACTCAATGCAATAACACTGCAGCTGTAGTATAGAAAACAAGAGATAAAGTTCGGGATTCATTTAACTTACTACTAGCTCTATTCGGCTTTAAATCTATTCGTCTCTCTCTAACTTTGTGTCTTATGCTTTACAACCTACTGTTATATAAAAAAAAACTTTATTAAGCCAAAGTTCGTATAAAAGTTAATTGAAATTTTTTGACGTCCGATTTCTTTTACTTTCTTAGATTAATATATTTTTTAATTAAATAAGTTCCGTGAATAGTTTTCTTCCTTCTGGATTTTTTTTTGGAAACCTATCATCCGAATTGTAACTACAATTAGAGATGTAAAAAATAAGTTTGTAGTGTATTGAGGGTAGTTTCCCAATTTGCCGTTTAACTATTAAAGGGATTAGACGCATTTGGTATTTTTATTATACCTATATATCTACGCGCATATCTTACAAAGTTATATATAACATATGATTTATTTTCATGGTCAGGTGCGATTCTATTTTTAAAAAAAATCTGGATGCGTTTGTAAATAAAATATATCTGTAGATAAGTCTATACCTGTCTGTAAATAGTTTAGTTATATCGCGTAAATTTTTGTACATTAATATAAAAGTAAGACAGTAGTACAGTGATTCTCAACCTTTTTTTTGTTGCGGCACATATTTAACGATTTCAAAATTTGGCGGCACACAAAGAAAAAGGTAAAAATTATTTACTTACTACAACACACTGCATAAATAGTTTATGACAAAAATTTTAAATATATGAAATAAACTAATATATACTACAATAATAACTAAACGTTTATTAAGGGATTAATTACAAGCTAATAATATAAAATATATATATAAATATATATATAAATTTGATATAATATAATAATAATAATTAATAAAAATATTTTTAATGCTTGATGTTTTTTGATAATTTCATTTATATTTGGTCGTAAAAATGCGCCGACTTGAGACATATTCCTATTGCTATGCACGCCGCTTCATCATAATTTGGCACTAAGAAAAAACGCGTTGCAAAGCAAATAATAAAATAATTTATTTTTTTGTGGATTAAATATATATTCATGTTAAAAATATTTTTCTTTTTAAATGATATAATTTAATATAATAATATTAACATTATTATATATTTGCAAAATTTGGCGGCACACAAAAGTGCCGCGGCACAGTGGTTGAGAATCACTGCAGTAGTAAGATGCATTTATTAGTTCTAAATTGCTGTTAAAGAAGTGTGTCGTATTAGTACTTAATTTCTTCTCGTGTTCAACTGCTTTTTGTGGGATTTGATTGTCTTTTAGAGCTACAATGAGATGCTGAAAATATAAAACTCGCCTAAGTTGTTGTTAGGTGCCCAGGTTATAAATCTTATGAACAGCTGGTGCTTTACCTCACCCCCCGCTAAGGGAGGAAACTCTACGGGCCATAATTAATGTAATACTTTTCTTCGTTAATTAAAATCTTTCAATGTGTTGTTTTATATTACCTTGTTGTTTCAACGTTTACATAAAAATAATTATTCATAGTTTTAATAAATATGTTGTTAAAAATCAAAACGACCTCTGTTGGTTTCCAGTTGAAATGCAATAAATTATTATTTGTAGTAGTTATTCATTTGTTTTTATCTTCACTTGTATTTAGTGTAATAGAAAATGCAGGTACATGTTACTCGATTTTCGTAAGCAGAATGTTATGGGGTCTTAGCTGCGAAATCAAGGACGAAATAGTTCTTTTTTTATTATATATATGTCAATAGTGTCTTTTATTCATTCGTGTTTTCCATGCTGTGTCAAAATCCAGCAAAGATGGCTTTTTGACATGAGTGTTTACTTGTGAATTAAAATTTTATAATTTCTTATTGAATACTCGACATTGGCAGAATTGCCTTCATAAGATATCTGAAGCCATTAATGAAAGAAGAAGAAGAAGAACATTAGTAATTTCTTATTGGACTGCTGTCCGAATACTCTACATTGGCAGAATTGTCTTTAATAGATATCTGAGGCCATTAATAAAAGAAGAAGAAGTCTTAACTATTTAAGAATAATGTGTACATATATGTCACGGGATACTTTTCAGGTATGTTCTCCTTTAAACAAAGATATACGGTTTTAAATTTATTGTGTTACTACTTTTTTGGTAATCAATAAAATGCAATAAAAATACTCATTGAATTAAAGATTTAAGAATCAATTGATTGAATAATAGTTAGGCTAACATTGCGACCTCTTTGCGTAGCCAGCCATGGGCTCAGGGTGGGGCAGCAGTCTAAAATAATATGTAACTAGCAAATACCCGCAGTCTTACCCCGGTTAATTTTTTTCTACAAAAAAAAAAATTACACCCACACCCTATAGCACCCTGTATCTGTATGTATAATTCTAATTACCTAAAACAGATAAATAGGTTTTGAGGTTTGATTAGGTACCTTACAGGTCAGAGCCAGGATGGGGCAAGCGCCGTGGCTACGCCCATGAAAGATGGTGCATTTTGTCAAGCCGGCATAGTAAAGACGTTCTTTTTTGTGACGGCATTTGTTTTATATATCGCTCCATAAAATAATTCGTTTGTTATTTACGGACGTAACATTTTATAATTAATAACATTTGGAAATGACAAAATAATTTATTTCAGTTACACTCTCCTGAATTAACTCTACAATATTGGCTGTCCAATTAATTTGTAGAATTTATTCACAAACGGAAAAGCAGAAATATTTTGAAATGAAAACTAGACTTGCACTCCAAAAACATTACTCCAAAGACATTAATAGGACGCTTTTTTAATTAATATTTTTTTAATTCGCTATCCTTTGGATTATAACGTACAAGTAAATGTTATTTTATTTATTTATTTAAGCACAGTCACTTACATGGTCTTACAGTCAATTCCAATACACCATGCAAGGAGGAGTCAATTTCAAAATACAATAATATCAATAATAAAATGTCAGAGTCTAAATATAAATTTATTTAATAAGTACTGTTTACAGACCTAAAACTCTATTGCTTAAATTTTAAAAGAAAGCCGAAGTAGTGTTTTTTTCAATAAATAATTGATCATATTACACACTTTATTGTAGTAGCAATTATTTTTTCTCATAAATTGACATCGCGTTGACGTCGACATGTAATGGCCTGTACCTACTTCAACCACCGTAGCAAAAATAGTTGATTTTAGAGAATCAAAAAAAAAACCTTTTTACGGCTTTGTTTTAAAAGATAAAACATTATGTGAAAGTCGTCTTAGGCCCGTATTGAGAGATAACGCATTTTATGCAGTAAAAATTATTTGCTAATAAATAATAAATCTTTAGACGCGGGAACCATTAGGCAGTAATCAAAATAAAATAATAATATGTTGCATATATTTATATATCAAACATCCAATTCAAAAATTAATTTGCATTATTTTCTTTCTGTTATTTGTATATAATTCTTATAAATGCATGTAACAGAACGCAATGACAGCTAAGTGACATTAGACAGTTGCAATGGACTACTATCATTGGTCTAAAATCACGTCAATAATTTTTCAAGCATGTGATTGGTCTATTTTGTTTCATGCGTCGAATGACATTTGAAGTTTTGATCTCTACTTGAGTGTAATTTTTGCCTAGGAGTGTTGTTTTACTCAAAATAAAATAAAAACTGAATAATGTAATGTTATCTATTAAAAAAAGCTGCTTTTATCTTGAAAACATCAAATTTCCTCGAAAATAGCCCACTTAAATCACATCGAGGAGTTTTATTTCATTCAAGGACATTATTAAATGTAATAGGATCTTTTGCAAATTACAAATAATTTCTTTGTCCCAGACGCCTAATAGAATTGAATGGTAGATGTTTTCATTTGCATAATGACGTTCACTTTCGTCCGACAGCGCCGATCCTATCTTAAAATTCCTTTTGTTATATCTCGAACGATGCTCGTGTAATCGATTTGAATAAAAACGTCAATTTGAATTTCTTTTACATTAAAATTACAAAATGAATATTGTATTCAGTAGTCCACATAAACCATAGACCAGCCATTCTCAAAGTGTGTTCCGCAGAACCCTAGGTCTAAAATACTGCAAAAAATACCTATCAAAGGGAGATTATAAGGTTACATCTAAATATTCCAACTAAATATTACGTAATATTACATTGCAATATGATTATTCATAAACACATATAAATCAGTTTTTTATAATTATATTAAGGCTTTTTCCTTCGCCAAAAAAGTTTGAGAACCGCTGCCATAGACAACTAAAACACTAATTTTCTATTCACTAAAATACATAACAATACTAAATCTATGGAATCTAATTCAGTTTTTTTGTTAATTATTTCATGTACAAGCTATAATTAACGAGTTTCTTTCTTTTATTCTCGTCTTACGCCTTTCCGAAGCCATTGTAGAGTTTAACGATGAGCAAGCGCTTAAAATGCTTAAAATGCCTATGCTAATAAATTATTTTCATTTGATTTCAATATATACATTCAATTATTTTTTGTCGCAACTTCGATAGTTACAACTTCGTCAAAATGCCCTGGCCTCAAGTTATATCTAATCAGGACAAAACCAACACAAACATATACCTGGTTCAAATATCTATTAAAAAACATTAGTATATATAATATATAAATTTATACAGCTATCGGTAAATTGTATATAGCTGACTGGATAGGCCTTGATTGACATATCGTATCGAATGTGATTGTATGTATGATTTTTACGATTTCTACTGGGTAGTATATTTGTGATATGCCATGTAAATAAATGAATAAATATTTGTTTTAAGCGGGAATTGAAGCCGCGACCTTTGGGTACCAAATTATTACATTAACCAATACGTCATAGAGGCAAACTGTGGGCTTATCACGAATTTTAGTCTGGCTTTCGAACCGAGTTCGCTTCAAGCGATTTGTATGGAAATTTGAGCAGCGCCACCGCGTGCGGATTTGGAACTACAATATTTTAGATACTTTTTGTTAATTTTCGAACGTCTCAATCTTTCGTTCATTTGATAGATTGGTGCTCGTTAGTCGTTAGTAAAAATTCATGATCTCGATTGCTAACGGATCCGTTTTACTTGTGACAGCTTGATTCGAAAGCCAGACTAAATTCGTGATAAGCCCACTGTTTTGTTAGTTTTGCTGTAATTATTGTTTCATATTGTGATTAAAATGATTACCCCTCGGAGCACGTATTGTACCAAAATTACCCATGAGTAATTATTTGATATTTAATATCAATAAGTCATAAATATATTAAAAAAAATAAGCAAGAGATCGCAATAAGAATGATAACGGAAAATACTTATCTATATTAACTTCGTGGGATATAATAAAATAATTACTTCAATAAATAATAAAATAATACAATATGTCTGGCTTCATTTTTGTATTAATTTTCTAAATTATAACTTCATATTTTCACAATATTATTAAAATATAATAATATTATTATATATAGTATTATAAAACTATAATATTATATTAAGAGGTTGAGATGCTACATTATTTACCATTTAAGGGTGTCATAGTAAATTTTGTTTGTATTGAATTATTTGCATGCCATATACAATGTGTAAAATATGTGATACTACTAACATTACTTCAAGACCTATGTTACTAACCATATTTATGACAAATAAATGAATTTGAATACATAGTCTGTCTACTTCGGCACTGGTATCAATATAAACAATAGATATATAAATAGATAAAATTACTTTCAATATATCATAGTTAAATGACAAATTCTTAAGCCTATTAGATATGTTTTAAGTAGATTAAACATCGCATAATACCTATTTAAAAAAATCTAGCCGGCATAGTGGAAACTAAGACTATATGCAGACAAAAAAGTACGCGTCATACACATATTACTCATTGTATAAATGTTATAAACAAGCATCCCAAACAAATATTAATATACGTTTTTAAATATATTGTTAAATCGAATAAATATTTAGTTTGAACCAGAATTGCGATAACAGACTACTCTTCCATGTAGCCCCAGCCTTATAATTACAATCAATATCACATATACTATATTATCAGAGATAATACTATACATTATTTAGCACATACAGCTCTAAATAATTCCAGTATTAGTGACATGATGATACTTGTAATGAAAACACGCAGTATTATAACATGGACACGATTAGATAAATGGAAATTGATGTATTGACTCTGTCATTTTTATTAATTTTTCGACAGTAAAATTATCTAATAGATAGACAGTTATTATAATCATTAATTTAGATAAAGTTTACAGGCTAACTGATGTACACTCGATTTTTAGGATAATGTGAACGTCCAAACTACGATACCGTAATATCAAATACCTGAGTGAATTTTAATATTGTATTTTGTAAATATAATTTTATGTTTTAGTTCCATCAGTCACCGATAGGTTCGCATTGATTTGTTCCATACAAAAATCGAAATAGGCTTAGACGAAGTGTGCATTTTTACTTTGTCTGGGAATGGAATTTGGGACCTTCTATGTAAAACAAATGAAAATAGTTTATTAGCATAGGTACTAAAAGCGTGCGCTTGTTCATCGTTAGACTCTACAAGGCTTAGAAAGGCGTGTGATGAGAAGATCACAAGAAACTTGTCAATCATAGCCTAGGCTATGCCACGTCATCCATAATGTATTTTATATTGTCTTCAGTATAATTTATTAAACACCTAGCAGCATGAACAGCAAGCATGTTGTAAGTTTTGTGCGACAATGCGAACCTATCGGTGACATGCAGAACTAAAACGACCCATTCAAAATACCTATATTTTGCGCTATACTGGCTTAGTAGAATGCTCCTTCATACAGTTTTATAAACATTGAATTGTTTAGTTGAATTGAATGACCGGTATTTTTCTTATGAGCTGTATTGTTTTACGATGTAAACATAGTAGCCAATGTTGATTATAGGTAGGCAATATTGTTTTGATTCTGGTTGCAGTTTATAACAATTTTTATGGCTCACTTATAAGCATTTATTAAACTTAGGTTTGTTATTTTATGAGGTATTAATGAACTTTTATTTATTACTTTTATTTTGATTAATTACTTTTTACATGTATTTACAATCAATTAAGTACGTTATCAAGGCATAGGTCTCGATTTTGATTTCCGGTCAAAGAAATCTACTTATAAACATTTATTGATATCATTATTAAAGGAAATTATTTAAAATTATTTTGCTTATAATCCCCGCTACATTAAGTCGATGAAGGTAAATAACCTCCATCAACATTCAATAACTTGTCTCATGTTGGTAGAGGTTATTTTCCTTCATCGACCTAATGTAGCGGGAATTATAAGCAAAATAATTTTAAACAATTTCCTTTAATATGGATTTCCGCAAAGTAACGCCTGAAACAACCAATTATGATATCTTTATTGTTAAATAAAAAAATAATTTAGTTTTTTTTTGCTCTGATGAATAGAGGAATCTAGTTTGCAAGTTTGGGGTCAGGGTGTTGTATGCGTGATAAAGGATCCATCACCAGTAATAACTAAAACCATTGACCGATCTAAACGCAATCAATTGATAATACTACCAATAAGATAACAGAAAAAATATGTTCAATGATTATATTTCATTTAGTTCGAAAACAATTATTGTGTAGGTAACAGCGTCTGTGGTACCAGTGTTCTAACGATGTTTAATATCCGTGTTTGTAAACTGAAAACACTATAAGAGGAAACCTTTAAAATGACTGCTGGAGATTACACTTTGAACAAGGTAATCTTAGTGTTTTATTAACTTATATATTATTTTTATTATTAATTATAAAATTTTATAATATATGTTAATAGTTTTATCATGTTTTTTTACTTCACTTATATCTTATATAAATATTAAAAATAATTAGAAATGTTAACAATATAATAATCACAATGCTTCCTCCCTTCCCATCTTTAACACTAGAACTACTAACCGGTTTTAAAAATTCTTCACAAGACTTTTATATACAACCCTACTCGTTATTTTTTGTAAACGATTTCATTATTTACAATTCTACAATCAATTTATTGAATTATATTTAATACTTTGCACGCACAAGTCATCCGGTCATTTTGACCGGTTGGTAAAAATAGGTCATATTGACCGGTTCATAGTTCTAGTGTTAAGAAATCTTTAAAAGAATATTATCTCTCTTCCTAGTATTTGTGTATTATTATTGTCATTATTAGTTTATGTATGTATCTATGTAACGTGGCGTGTATTGTGTGTAGTTCATATGTTTATTTATATTTGTATCTATTTGTATTTCCCGCTACTTCTCTTCTCCATTGCTCTATATCTCAATTGGTTGCCTGGAAGAGATCGCTTCTTAGCGATAAGGCCGCCATCTCTTCTTACTCGCTTACTGTATATTACTTTATTATTAAGTAATAAATAAATAAAGAAATAAGTGAGTTAGAATTTGAATAAACTTATAAAGATTAGGTTTTTTAAAAAATTAAAATGTGTCATATTTGTCTGTAAGCGGTTCGTGTGTTTTGATTAATTTATAAAAAAATGTAATTTTATCCGCTCTGTGTATAATTAATGTGTTACGTGTTGATTATAATTATTATCACATATCGGTCATTGTAATAAAAAAATGATTATTGCGTCACGTAAATACGAGATTGATTTAAATTAAAATCTAAATAAAAAATCATCCGACTAATTAAAAACACTTTTTACTTTTTAACTATGAAAATGTTGGATTAAAAATAATCACAAATAAAACCAAAAGTAAGTTATAAAAATTCGTTTTAAATAATCGCGAATAACATTGCAAAATATGTTGAATTTTAAAAACATGCGCGTGCGCATTGTAATTTATAAAACTATCTAAAAAGATGCACTTATAGGTATGTCTATTTTTAGTAATATTTATTTACTATCGCACTAAAAAAAAGAAATGAAGCAAATGTTAAAAAACAGTTGAAAACTAACAAAATGAGAGTAAATATAATAAAAATAACAAACCATAATATTTTATTTTAGTAATTGGACTCTAATAAAGCGCTTTTACTCGTCAAAATAAATGCAAATATAAATGTAGATAAATTTAATAATTATCAATTTGATTTAGCTGCTGTATACTGGCATTGTCCACTTACATACTAATGTCATAATAATATATAATAAATCTACTATGATGTACCAGGACATCAGGTGGGGTGTGATCATTTGCTACTATAAAATAACAGTTTTTATTCAATTATAGTACCTGCGTTAAATATGACACACGCATATGTAAGAGAAAACTAATTCAAAATGTTTTCATCATATATAAAATTGGTCTTTCACAGCATATTTCGAAGTGTTATCTGCATTCAATACGTTAAACCTGTCACATGCAGAGCCTCTTAGAAGGGTCTAACTTACTCGTGTAAAGTGATTCTTGAACCTTTCTTAATTGATTAGGGAAATTTAGTTTGAGATATTATTTATATAATATATATACATATTATTAAACCGTATAAACTCTTTTAAATTAATTTAGTGCATCTTTCTTCGCAATAAATTCTACAATATTTCTAGCGTGTTTAGAATTACTATTACGCCATCTGTTGGCGTATTTATAAAATAATTTTTATTTATCCCTACTAATATTATAAATATGAATGTGAGTTTGTTTGTTACCTTTTCACGCAATAACTACTTAACCGATCATCATGAAACTTTGTACAGATATTTTTGGAGGTACTAGAAGTTACATAGGATTACTTTTTATTAAAAATAATCATACATTTTTTACTATAGTTTCCAACTGACTATAGTTTCGGCTGTTTGGAAGTACATTGATTCATTTCTATTGAAATGATCTCTGATACTTATTTAAATACTTAAATGCGTGCGAAGCCGCGGGTAAAAGCTAGTTATAAAAAATTATAAACAAAATATATATGTTATGTTCTATGAAATATATTAACTAAATGAACACTATAATATCTTTCAAAATATACCTAAAATAAATTCTCATTATATACAGGTTGAGTTTTTATTAATATTATTGAATCACTCTGTATATAGTATATAGGAGCCTTATTGGGAGTGAATTAATTCTAGTTAATTCCTATTATATTTATAATGATGTACCAATGGCGAGTATAATGTAAATAAATGTATATACAGCATGATTTCACGCAGCGGTTATTTAAAAAAAAAATACGTTTTTAGCGTTTATTATTTTATCGACTTCGCTGGAGGTACTTCGATAATAGTGTAAAAGGCTTTTTTGTGCGAAAATCGTTTAATGTTTTGGTAATATCAGATAAGTGTAAGTATTTTATAATATTGTCAGTGGGCATTAAGATAACAATATAATGCATGTATTGTGGAATATTTTAAGTGTATTATTATCATTTTTATGTGTAAATTAATGATCCTTTTGATGTATATGTGCGTACCTATATATACATACATATATTTTATATATATGAGGAAAATAACAGACCAGTGAACAAGTACTTTACGCCCTTTACGTAAAACGACATAAGTGAGATATATGTAATTTTGAGTTAATAATAATAATTGAAAAAATACAAAGTTTTACATTTTATTTTTATTTATTACCTATGTTTTTGGATTGCATTGTATTTTTTTTTTAAATTTTATATTAATTATGTTCATTATTAATTTATTACATTTATTATTTACGAAATAAAAACTATTAATAATGCGAGCGCAATGAACGTCGTTTACAATTCAACAGAAAAAAAAAACAACACAATTATTCGATATTTGATTTTAGTCAAAACAAACGAATGTCGACAATATTATAACACAATTGAACAAAAACCAGTTCACACAATGCATCTCTGCTGTCGAAGTGCCTGGAAAAGTTAGCCAGCAGGTGCAACGTGGGCATACGTTCAAATCTCAAAGTTTCTACGGCAACTGCTCTTAGACCGACTAGACCTTTGCCGTAAATACCTGAATAATGGAACGGAATATAATAATATTGCTAGGATAATGAACTACTACTACACGTGACGTACGCGTACTATGAATGGCATTTGAATTGTATGAAACTATTTTAATTTTGAGTTTAGACCAATGATTGTCAACCAATTTTGTGTGCCGTGAAATTCTAAAAGTGTGCCGCCAAATTTTAGATATATAATAAAGTTAATATTATTAAATATTATGATTTAAAATTTCACAACAAAAAAAAGGTTATAAAATCACTGGTTAGACCATAAATGTTGATTTTAACGTCACGCTCTATATTAAGCATATTGTTTTTTAAAGGTTTACTACGACAATATAGGTCAACGACGGTTGAGAATATGTTTTTTTTTTACATATAAAACAAAAGAAAAACAACTGAAACATTTGTTTTGCCATACAATTATTATTTAAATATGTATGCATGTAAAAGTTTTAACTAAATTCGACTCTAAGGATGTCGTTATTCGTTCTCAATAAACATAAAGTATGATGGTAAGAAGTTGGTAGTTCTGGCTCAGCAAAGACTAACTTCTGCATAATAATATTTGACTGAGGGGCATCTCGTGAATGGAAAGTTGGCGACTCCATTCAATCGCTGATCGCACTCCTAAAAGAATTTGCATTTCAATGAAAGACGTTTATTTGCTTGTTTTAAATGAATTAGTTTTTAAATAACTTCAATTTTACTCGGAATTTCCGACTTATTTTTAACATAGCATTGTTTAAATTTGCTAATAATAAATTACTCAATTATGTAAAAGCTTTACAAATAATTAAACAATAGTGTAAAAGAAATAAAAACCTTTAACAATATGACTCGCTATCCATACCTCACTCGACAACTAAACGATCATTCAAGGAACTGCCATTCTTTCTTTCTCAAAATTCAAAATGGCGGACCTTTGCAAAAACAATCAAATTTACAGTGATATGTACATTTATTTATTATAGTATAAAACAGGGATGGCCAAGCCAGTTAAGTACGTATTTAAAAGGTATTAAAAAAACGTTACATTTAATATTTCATATTTGTTGTCAGTAATTTAAAATACATATTGAAACACATACGGAACGATAATAATTTTAATTATAAGATATATTATATACTAGCTGTTGCCCGCAACTACGTCTGCGTAATAATGAAGATGTTTAATACATCCTATTTAAGCGGACGTCTTCATCATAGTCGAAAATCTAATAAGATTTATACAAACTTTCATCCCCTATTTTATCCCCTTGGGGGCAGAATTGATCAAAATCCTTTCTTAGCGGATGCCTACGTCATAACATCTACCTGCATGCCAAATTTCAGCCCGATCCGTCCAGTGGTTTGGGCTGTGCGTTGATAGATCACTAAGTCAGTCAGTCAGTCAGTCACCTTTGAGTTTTATATATATAGAGATAGATTAGCAAGTATATGTACAGTACACACACACACACACAACGCCCAAACCTAAAACAAATACTTAATTTTCTTTTAAAAATAATATTACAAATATTAGATTCGAACTGTATGTCAAACACAAATGATCCGATTCCGAAATACAATGTTAACAAACAAACAAGCAAATCTATTTATTAATTTAACATATTATATATTTAAAAAAACACTTAAATTTTATTCTTAATCATATTGACTGATAAATCATTATAAAGTATCTCCTATAATTACACTTTTCTTACCGTATGGGCTTTAAGATAGTTATTTTTTTAAACTAATATTACGAATTACATAATACCTAGATTCTCAAAATAATATATTTTTATATTTTAGACAGAAGCAAATGGAAAGGCGACAGTTGAGTCAGATGCGGCGTCAGAGACCCCAAAACGAGCGCATTGGGACCGACCAATAGAATTCGTGCTTGCTTGTCTAGGTTACGCTGTAGGGCTTGGAAATGTCTGGCGGTTTCCTTATTTAGCTTACAGGAATGGTGGAGGTAAGATTGTTTTAAGAGGGAATTTAATAATAATCTCTAGTTAATATTTTTACTACAAATAAATTAATAATTTGTCTTACTGCGGTTAAATACGTAATTGAAAATAAAAAAGGCAGTAGTGAGCCGAAAATATTCTTAATTTAGTTTAAAAAAAGTTTAAGATAATATTTCTCCATGCATTTTTAATTACGTCTCTACATTTTGAATTCGAAATTCGAATTGTTGATAGTATAATTTTTCTTTTGTTTTTTTTTTTTCTAATTTCCTGGAAAAGATCGCATTTTTATCGTACACGTAAACTAACTAATAACGAAATCTTGTTCCAGGTGCCTTCCTCTTACCATTTCTAATAATGTTGGTATTTATCGGGCTACCCATCTTTTATTTGGAACTCTACATCGGCCAATACACCGGAATGGGGCCGTTGAAGGCGTTTGCGTCAATATCGCCATTCTTCACAGGCCTCGGCTATTGCACTTTGGTCGTTATAACAATCATTTCAATATATTATATGCTGATTGTAGCTTGGACTCTGTTTTACACGATCGTGTCTCTGGCTGGACAACTTGGTTGGGGATCCTGTGATAATGTTTACAATACTGACTGTAAGTATTTCCTTAAACAACTCAAAGCAGGGGGCTAGTCAGGCGCCTGAACTTCGGATAAAAATACGAACGTTTCCTACTCAGGAACAATTACGGGCCCGTAATTATTCACGAAATTACAAAATTGACGGCAACGTCACGAAGGATGGGCTACTCAGAGTTTATATGTCAAAAATCACGTAAGCTACAGAGGTGGCGGCCGTATCACGAAACTTCGGATATGCCTGAGTAGCCCCCCAGAGGCGGTTGCAGACTTTTTTTTTACAGAGTTCTCTTAAATTTATAGTTCTTTTGTTACATTCTTTACTCAGGAAAATAAGTCGCTTTAAAAATAATTAAAGAGACATGTAATTTATAATGTTTGTAATGCATTAGTGCGTCATGTAAATTAACAATTAACCAATATTTCAGTTTGCTACAGCGGTAGTTACGATAAAGAATGCAGAAGAAATAATACTGGAGTGGCAGAAGACAAGACATGGTGGCTCAGAAAATGCATGGAAATTGGTGAAATATGCATCAGAACAAAATTCGCGCCACACAATGGTACTCATTGCTTGGATGGAACCGAACCTGTTAATTGGTATACTAATGTCACTAGAATTTTAGCTGCTGAGGAATATTTTAAGTAAGTAATAAAAACTCTATGAAGTATGTGTTAAGGGCAGTTAAATGGGTATCATAGCTTTTAAATATTATAGTTTAATCACACAGATTGGCTTTAACGTCACATTGCAATGTAAAGTAATCACGATACGTGTAAATGGAAGCAATTTATAGAATCGTGATTACGTGTTTAGTTATAAAAACATACAAAATATCAGTACTCACATTTTATTTTATTCAGTATTATTATTAACGCACATCAAAATAACACTTTCCTGTTTGGTGGTTTTACCAGACTGTCTTTTTCGTCTGGGTGACAGATATGCGTCTACCCCTTTCAGCCGATAGGGATCGCCGCATGTCTGTCACATTAAAATGATTACTAATCAATTATTACTCAATTAATTTATATTTAAAGTTTTAGTGAACATTATTTAATTTGGTTGCTAATATATTTGTGAAACAAACGAAAGCTATAAGACAGTATTTAACTCTGTTTTATGACACTAGAAACTGCGAAGACGCGTTTTGAAATCTGTGGGCTTATCATGAATTTAGTCTGACTTTCGAATCGAGCTGTCACAAGTAAAACGGATCCGTTAGCAATCGGGATCATGAATTTTTACTAACGACTAACGAGCACCAGCAATCTATCAAATGAACGAAAGATCGAGACGTTCGAAAATTAACAAAAAGTATTAAAAATATTGTAGTTCCAAATCCGCACGCGGTGGCGCTGCTCAAATTTCCATACAAATCGCTTGAAGCGAACTCGGTTCGAAAGCCAGACTAAAATTCGCGATAAGCCCACAGTTTAAAAGTATTCTGCCTTGAGAAACCGTCCGCGAGGATTCTTTAAACGTCTTTCTAGACACTGTAGGTCTTAAAAGGATATATATATATATATATTTATATAATAAATAATAAATGGCTCCTAATATTAAACGCAATTCTGGTGCTACGTGGTTAATTAAAATATAAAAAATAGATTTATAAAGAAATATTTATTTATTTATAATTAAAATAACAATATGATTTTCGATGGTCCCTCACAAGGCAACGCCTGTCACGTGGGACCCTTCACTTACTATATATAGTATATGGTAAAGATTTCATTATTAAGACTATGGAATGAATATTTATGTGTAAAAAAAGTTACAATTATTCTTTAAAAAGCGTCTTGTTATATTATATTATGTACATACATCAAGAAGCTAGATTTTTATTAAATATTATTAATGCAGATAACTTATTAAATCAATCACCGATAAAAATATATCAAATATAACTTTCGATTAGATTACATTTTTATAATTATCTAAATAAATTATTAATTTGATCATTATCGTTTTAAGATGATTGAGAAAAGGACTTTGGACTGTGTATTTTGTATAATTTTCTTGTAATGTTTGATTGGGTTTCCGGTACAAAGCTATTTATTGACTAGTTTCTTGTGGTCTTCTTCTCGTCATATGCCTTTCCGAAGTCATGGTAGAGTCTAACGATGAGCAAGCGCACGCCTTTAGTGCCTATGCAAGCTGCTGTTGTCCCTTCTATAATTCCAGTCAGTTCTATATTTAAAGTCATTAAATAAGTATCAGAGATCATTTCAATAGAAATGAATCAATATGATTCCAAACAGCTAAAACTATGGTCAGTTGGAAACTATAGTAAAAAATAATATTTTTTTTAAATAAAAAGTATCCTATGTTACTTCTGGTACCTCCAAAAATATGTGTACAAAGTTTCATGATGATCGGTTAAATAGTTGTTGCGTGAAAACGTAACAAACAAACTCACATTCACATTTATAATATTAAGTAGGGATATGAAAATATAGGTCCTGTGTCTTCTTTTCTTCACACTATACCCGTTCTAAACAGTGTTTTGTTTTTCAGTGAACGTGTTCTTGGGCGTGGTGATTCTTCATGGGAAAATTGGGGTACCATCCAATGGCAAATAGTTGGTTGTCTCTTCCTTGCTTGGCTTGTTGCCTTCTTCTGTGTTATTAAGGTAATTGATAAATACGTATTTGTATATTAATTGGAATTTGGAAACTTTTTTCGGAATTTGAAAATGGATACATGCGAATTAGACGTCTATAACCATCTATAGATCTGATCTAATTTTAATTCTTGTGAATTATGTATTATTGAGAATTATGTGACTTATGAATTGTTATTTACCTTTTTTCGGAATTTGAAAATGGATACATGCGAATTAGACGTCTATAACCATCTATAGATCTGATCTAATTTTAATTCTTGTGAATTATGTATTATTGAGAATTATGTGACTTATGAATTGTTATTTACCTTTTTTCGGAATTTGAAAATGGATACATGCGAATTAGACGTCTATAACCATCTATAGATCTGATCTAATTTTAATTCTTGTGAATTATGTATTATTGAGAATTATGTGACTTATGAATTGTTATTTACCTTTTTTCGGAATTTGAAAATGGATACATGCGAATTAGACGTCTATAACCATCTATAGATCTGATCTAATTTTAATTCTTGTGAATTATGTATTATTGAGAATTATGTGACTTATGAATTATTATTTACCTTTTTTCGGAATTTGAAAATGGATACATGCGAATTAGACGTCTATAACCATCTATAGATCTGATCTAATTTTAATTCTTGTGAATTATGTATTATTGAGAATTATGTGACTTATGAATTGTTATTTACCTTTTTTCGGAATTTGAAAATGGATACATGCGAATCTGATCTAATTTTAATTCTTGTGAATTATGTATTATTGAGAATTATGTGACTTATGAATTGTTATTTACCTTTTTTCTGAATGAAAATTCAGTTTTTTTTTTGTTAATTATTTTATGTACAGGCTACGATTGACGAGTTTCTTGTGGTCTTCTTCTCGTCATACGCCTTTCCGAAGCCATTATAGATTCTGACGATGAGCAAGCGCACGCCTTTAGTGCCTATGCTAATAAACGATTTTCATTTTATTTCATTTCAATGTAAAGTAAAATAACATTACAAATAGAAAAAAAAGATGGGAGTTCCATGTTAGCATTCATGCACTAGAATCTGTAGTATACATACTTCGATAGTTTGTAGTAGTATAGCTTTAATATTAATTCCCAGGGTGTTCAATCAGCAGGAAAAGTGGTATATTTTACTGCACTGTTTCCCTATGTAATGTTGACTGCGCTGTTAATACGCGGGGCAACCTTAGATGGCGCTGGGGACGGTGTATCGTTCTATCTTACGCCTGACTGGAATATATTACTCGATGCTAGAGTTTGGGGTGACGCGGCATCGCAGGTTAGTGTGCATTAAATTTAGATAATAACTTCATACAAAACTAAGCACTTTCACATACTTTTAATAATGACTCTGGAAATTTTCATATAGCAATCAAACCATTGTCAAATTTTTCGTATACCGTCAAGTATAACTTAAACAGAAGTACAAATAAAAGGGGTGAAGAAAAAAATTGAATTTAAATTTAGTCATATCCCTACTAATATTATAAATGTAAATGTGAGTTTGTTTGTTAAGTTTTCACGCAACAACTACTATTTTTGGAGGTACTAGAAGTAACATAGGATACTTTTTATTAAAAATAAATTTATTTTTTACTATAGTTTCCAATTGACTATAGTTTCAGATGTTTGGAATTTTTCTATATTTATTTTTATTTCCGTCTGTAATTTTTATCATAGTTATCATATTGATTCATTTCTATTGATCTCTGATACTTATTTAATTACTTAAACGCGACCGAAGCTGCGGGTAAAAGCTAGTACATATATTGTATATTTGGTGCCGAAATCCCATTTAAAAAATGTATCAGATTATTTTGAGAAAGAGCGATTAGATGAATTATTCTAAACATCGATCACGGTGATGGATTACTTTTCTGGACTTTACGCTTTTTAGATAGTCATTCATTAGGATTTTAAATTGTTACATTATAGATTGTTTTAACACGTTTTTGAACTTTATAAATGTTTGTTTGTGTTTAAGTATTGTTTATTCCACAAAGAGACACATAAGCGAGCTTAATGCCTAATGACATTATCTACCAGCTAACTTTAGTCAGTGTGAGCGGTGATATTTATGTGTACTGATAAATAATAATAATAAATAAATAAACACAATACATACACTACATAGAAATAATAGATAATGCTTTAGTTGAGGACCTCTGGAATTATTACTAAATGTAAAAAAAAATTATACTAAATTGTGCCAATTAAGAAAAAAATACAAGCCATAATCGTACTTAATAATATAGAGCTAACTCTAACCTAACCTTTTCGTTATTCGTACAGTCTTGGGGTCCTCAACTAAAGCCAAGCCTAATAAATTAAATTGACAATATTTAAGTAAAATAAATAAATAAAATATTGTGCTATTTCACTAACGCGTTAACGGCGTTTCGTTTTATGTCGTTTCGTTTTACGGCAGTAAAAATTTTGCCACCATTCCTCGTTTTAAGTCGCGGAAATGTATCTCGTTTAACGTTGTTTCGTTTTGCGTCACTATTCTTTAGTACGTAAAACCAAGGATTAGACAAGGAATTTTATATGAATTTAAACGCATAAGTCGTATCGTTCGGTACATATTTTAAATTAAAAAATGTATATTTATTTATTTATTTCAGATATTCTATTCATTTGGCGTGGGATGCGGTTCTCTTGTAACATTGGCATCGTACAATAACTTCCATAATAATTGCCATTTTGATGCAGTTTTTGTTTCCTTTGCTAACTTCCTCACATCAATATATGCTGGGTTTGCCATTTTCACAGTACTTGGCTTTCAAGCCGATATGATGGGCGTTAGCGTTGATGGTAATTATGATTCAATTAAATACAATTATTTTGATATATTAGTTACTAAATAAATAATATTATTTTATAGACGAGTCTAGACGTGTTAATAAATTTGTTTTTTTTATAATCTCGATATTTTTACGGATACAGTACAGTTTCTTGTTACAATTCAATATTAAAATGTAATTACTCGTGTGGTATTGAAATAGACACGTATAGACTCGTCTATAAATTGTTGAAATTTTAGCTACGAACTATTAACTATGATATCAAAGCCTTCAAATAAAATAGAATTTTAGAAAGATATGACTTTATCATGAATAGGCAGTTAATAGATTTAAAAAAAAGAGTTTATTATAGATATAGTAGGTTTATAATTAAAGAAAAATAAAATAATTGACAATACTAAAAATACATCTGAAAGCACACATGTTACACGAAAAATCACAATATTAATTTCAAATATTATTCCGTACTTATTTGATATTGAGGGTATAAATTTGTCACAGATAACAAAACTTTATTACAAGATTAAAGATAATTACGACCTATCTATAGATATCTATTTAATATGACGTGTATAATGAAGTGGGAAGTTGATAAAATTGCTGTAATCTAAGTTGGGAGTACTGTTCGAGGGGTAGTGCCTGTTACACTAGTAAATTTCGACCTTTTGTTGAATAGAAAAAGTTTTTTATACAAACATATTACATACGGTACGTTTATTATTAATTTAATTTATTTATTTATAATATATTTAAATACAAATGTTATAAACCTGACTGCAAAATACTCGAACATCATTTGAGATTAGTCTATTAAGAAAAAACTCCTCTTATAATTCGAATTAATTAAGAGGTCAAAATTTAAAGGTCGAAGTGGTACTTGCCCATTTTGGCAACAATCCCGGTTAAAAAATTATTTTTATGGTAGTTCGTAATGTGACATACTGTGTGTCAATATTAAACTGTCGTTCATGAGCGGAGATAACTACTATTACATATGCAGTAGTCACCTCCGTTATGCCTATGACAATTAAGGGTAAGGTCACCTGATTTTTTTTTCAATTCCACAATTGTTTTGTCTTTTAGATGTGGCTGAAAGTGGACCTGGTCTGGCTTTCGTGGCCTATCCTGAAGCGATACTACAAATGCCTATACCTCAACTTTGGGCTATTTTGTTCTTCTTCATGTTGTTTATTCTTGGACTGGGAAGCCAGTTTGCTGGTATAGAGGCTATTAACACAGCTATTGTAGACCGATGGCCTCATCTTAGGAAGAATTATTGGAGGGTGAGATTGTTTGCACATAATTATTGTTATGCAGGGTTAGTCCCTATTTGCTTGTTATTTTTTGACCTTTTTAGTGTTTGATGTAAATAAATACATAACTGACTAGCATATAAGAGGTGGGTATAGACTATAGCTTTTACATTTAATTTTACAATATTAGTATTTAAACGAAAAAAAGTAAATAATCAAACATGAAATCTAAATAAGTTTTTACCAATGTTTGGCAATTAATTTTGCGTGTAAAGTGTTTTTTTATAATTATCTTTCTATTTATATCGAGTACATGTTATACGATTCTGTTGGTTTATCTGGTGTCATAAACGGTATATTTGGGTAAAGAATACTGTTTAGAATAATTGGTAATCTTTAAGTAATTTATGGTAAAGCCACCACATCCAATCGCGTTAATTTGTTTATTATAATTTTTATGATTGGTCTTCAGGTAACAGCATTCACCTGCTTCTCGTGTTTCATTCTTGGTCTACCAATGTGCTGGAGTGGTGGCGTCTATCTGTTCACAATCTTGGATTGGAATACTGCATCATGGGCTATACTTCTTATTGGAATGGCGGAGGTAAGTTGGTTTGCTCACTCCTATTGATGAATGCGTCGTCAAATTGCATTTTTTAAACGAATAGAACGTAAATGTTTTCATTTTAATTTACGATAGGTAACACTATAAAAGTGATATACGACTTTTTGTCAAGTGCCCGTGGATTTATGTCGTATGAATATATATTTTTGGGGCCATATTTCGGAATCGCGCATAGAGAATTTATACGTGGAACATGGCATTATTGTGTCGTAAAAATTGAAACATTTTTCTCGTATCTTTATGCAGAATCTACAATGTCGTTTTTATATCTCTTAGTTAATTCATTTACGTGCTACCTAATATATAAAAATGAATGTTTGTCTGTATGTCCTTTATGAAATCGTAAACTATGCATTTAATCATGTTGTTGAACATGAGCCCACGAAGGTTTCTGAGCTGGTACGACCAATTTTCGACAGATGGCGCCACTGTCATTCCAATGAATTTCATATATTGCCGTGTAGTTCTTGACAGTACATTACAGCTCAAATTGAACAGACAATAATGTCGTCAAATGAACAAACAACATCAATAAAATGAATTAAATATTTGTGTAGAAAGGCTCGCAGGGTACAGCTAGTTCATAATAAAAATATCATACGACACATTGGCACTTTAGCTTAATATGTAATCGTAGGAGTACTATTATAAGAAAACATACTATATATAATATGTAATATGTACAATACTAACCTTAAACTAGGACATCATACATTAAGGATGTATAACTGATCATTACTTGAGAGTAAATTCTGCGCTTATTCCAAAAAAAAAAAAAATATGCTCAAGTGCGATCCTATAATAAAGTCTTGTAAAACAATTATAACATTACTAAAAGAAGACAAACAAAAAACAAAATGGCCGACCCCGCTCACCACTTCCGGAAAACCCAGTGTTGCCATTTTAAAATTATTGTAGTGTTACAGTCTCAACTAAAATCCCATTTCATAAGACCATTGCTTAGCGTCATTTACTTAGATATGAAACAAATACCTATTTTTTTGTTTTAACCGGTAATAGAACATGCCGTCATAATGTATTTATAGTGAAATCCTTTAATTATAGTGCGCCGCAGTAGCGTGGAGTTATGGAGTGAATCGTGCAATTAGAGATCTGAGAAAGATGAGTATGAAGCTGAATATAGTACAGCAGTGGTATTGGAGGATCGTTTGGACCTTCGTGTGTCCGATTGGATGCTTCGTAAGTACCATTTTTAGGCATGCACTTCAAATCATCGCTACAAACTATGTATGTAAGGAGTTAATTGTAAGAGTTACTATAGAGTTATATGTTAAATAACTTTCATTGCTTAATTAATTATTAGTATCAAATCCCTTAATGTCTTCGGGAACGATTTTTTACGGCGAGAAATCTTTTCTTTAGTTTTAATTTTTTTAATAGAGTAACCATGAGAGATTCTGTAGTGAATAAATTGTTATTAAATTTATGTTCTATTTTATTATTTAAAGTAACTGTAATTATAAAAACTAAACGTTCACATATGTGACCAAAGGCGTGAAGTTGTTAACACGCCTTATAGTAATGATAAATAATAATAATAATAACTCTTTATTGCACAAAATAATACATATAAAGAAGAACAGAAGAAAAGAAAGAATAAAAGGCGGCCTTACCACTAAACAATGATCTCTATCAGGCAACTGACCTTAAAGTAGTAGATCAGGAAGTAAATAGTAGGGTGCAAAAAAAACAAAACAAAATAAAATTACATATACAAATGAATAATAAAGATATCAATAACACTAAATATATACATATTACAAAAAATATACATACATATATACACGCATACATATATACATATACTACTAAAATAATAAACAATGCAGACAGTTTTACAGTAAATACTAATTGAACCAATTTTCCAGGGCATTTTAATCTTCGTATTATCAGACTGGACAGCGCCGTCGTATGGTGACTACATATTCCCGTTAGTTGCTGATGTTTTGGGCTGGTTAGTTGGCAACTCGACCATTATATTGTTTCCCGTTGGATTAATTTGGGCTTTATCTAATGGTTATGTAAGTATAAGGCATTATTAAGTAAGAGGCAAGTAAGAGTTCTACATACTGTTTCGGACTCTAAGCTGTTACTGTTGTATACAATGGCGGCGCTAGACCAAATTTAGACGTCGGCGACAGCTGCTTCGCCATTTTCCAGTCGGACATAAAACGTTAAATAATTACACTGACAAGTACTGATAAGTAAATAGGTTTTATTTATTACTAATCTAAAATTACAAACAAAAACACAAATTAAAATAAACAAATTTTTCGGCTTTTACCTTCACTGAATTCTTTCAAAATTATGTCATAGTAAAAATTAGCCGCTATTTTAGCTTCAATAGAAAGAACTACTAACACTTTAACCTTTAAAAAAATTAGATATTTTTTGCGAAGCCCCATTAGCGCGTTGTATGTAGAAAACTCAACTGAGAACTCATACTTAACAGACAGCCAAATCTCTTAAATTTCGACCAAATACTAATGTGAATTTGGTATATGCATTTTGGTTTTTGTTGCAAACATTGTAGCAACATTCATAAGATAAAGAGAGATAGATAGAGAAAGAAAGAGAGAATGAGTAGTACAATTAAAAGATTCCAATCAGTTTAATTTCCGTATTACATCAGCATTGAATCTTCCACATCTAATCTATATATATATAACTCAAAGGTGACTGACTGACTTAGTGATCTATCAACACACAGCCCAAACCACTGGACGGATCGGGCTGAAATTTGGCATGCAGGTAGATGTTATGACGTAGGCATCCGCTAAGAAAGGATTTTGATAAATTCCACCCCTAAAGGGATAAAATAGGGGATGAAAATTTGTATAAATCTTCTTAGATTTTCGACTGATTGAACTGAAATTAAAGATTGGAGCTACTATGATGAAGACGTTTTTACACACGCTAAACAAAAATATAGCCGCAAAAACTATACCTAATTAATAATAATACTTCTTAACGGGAGCGAAGCCGCGGGCAACAGCTAGTATTGATATAAAATTAGACAAAGTACCCTTTTGAAATTCAATCACGAATCCTATCTAAAAATATATGAATCTAAAAAAATATCATTAAATCAATTCCGACAATCAAAATTCATTGAGCAGATAACAGGACCCAAAATTACATTGGACCCGATCCCATTTTGCTTGTCGTCACAAACGTCATGAATATTAATAATTACTTTTGCTTCATGCGTACGATATTATTCATACAGTTATTTTCGGGTTAATATATTATATATTAAAATATATTTATATTTAGTTAGAGAGATCTGCAATTGTTTGGCGTTAATAAAGAAATTCCAGGAAACCAGGACAAGGGTATCAAGGTTAGGCCAACATAAACATAGAACACCCAGACCCGAAAAATGTAAATTAATTTGCATAACAGACATTTATTTTAAAGTAATAGTTAATTTTTTCTTTAACAGCGTGGTAAAAAGCTCTTCGAGCCAACAGAAGCGTGGAAACCAGCAATTCCTCTAGAAGACACACCCATAAATTCAACAGCTGAAACTCCTGAAAATTTAGCTTATGATAACGCAGCTTATGTACAATGACAATTGTAATAGAATCTTTAGTTAAATTAACATAAACACGAATATGTTGAAGACCACTATGATGACACTAGAACTACTCACCGGTCAATATGACCGGTTTCAAAAATTCTTCATAAGACTTTTATATACAACCCTACTCGTTATTTTTTGTAAACGATTCTATTATTTACAATTCTACAATCAATTTATTGATTATATTTAATACTTTGCACGCACAAGTCATCCGGTCATTTTGACCGGTTGGTAAAAATAGGTCATATTGACCGGCTCGTAGTTCTAGTGTTAATATTGATTTTATGTCTGTAAATTATTTTATTTATAGTCCACCCTTATAGATAATTTATAATTTATTTTATTTAAAAAAAGTTAGGTATTCTTAAAATTATATTTTATGACAGAAATAAAATTTATAAAAGGAAAATTTTCTACAATGAGTAAAAAAAAAATTATGGCTAATCGAAGTTGTATTAAAAATATAAGACAGTATGGATACCGTACTGAGAATGGTCATTCACTAGTCACCTAGTTACACAAGAATGGGACTGACAATCTATCTCTTTCTAGCGTATTTAAAATAATGCTAAAGGAGATGTTACTAGAGAAGCAATTCTCAAAATGTGTTCCGCGGAACCCTAGGGCTAAAATACTGCAAAAAATACCTACCAAAGAGAGATTATAAGGTTACATCTAAATATTCCAACTAAATATTACATTGCAATATGATTATTCATAAATACATATAAATCAGTTTTTTATAATCATATTAAGGCTTTTTTCCTTCGCCAAAAAAGTTTGAGAACCGCTGCACTAGAGATTTATCTGTATGTTAGTGCTAATAGGGTGACCATGTACATTGTAAATATGGAACATTTTTCAATATTGCCGTCCAGGTTATTTATAACCCTAGTTTTATCTCTTTATTTCGGCTGTATCCTAGCTAATTTCTAATTATAAATTCACTTCTCAGTTAGTAGGATAGCTTACGTTTGTGATAGAAAAGGACAATATATGATATGTAATTTATGATTGTACATACACATATACATAGACTAGTACAATTTTATCTAATAATAAATAAATTTACAAAATAAATATCGACAAGATAAAACCACTTGACCGATTTCGACAGCATTAATTATGTAAATAGCGATTGTGTTTTGTTGTGAAATTGTTTTATAAGTTAATTACTAGTAGTAACGTATTACGATTTATGGACAGGCCACTTTTGCTACAAACAAGCTATGTGGCCTGATTTTTAATCTAACAAAAATAGATAAATTGTATAGAAGCCAATGAGTATTGAATTATGCGTTGCCATAGTAACAATATGAACTAAAAACTGAAGTTATTGTTAATGTATAAGGCTATTAACTAACAAGAAATGTATATATATAGTGTTTTATATTATGATCTGACGTCATAATTCAACAGAAAATAAAACACACAACTAATATTAATTATGTAAGATGAATGAATTGTTTATTTGTTCTATTGTATAATTATTTTATGATCTTTGACGTTTAATAAAATGCTATTAAGATATGTGTAAATAAATAAGTATTATATTATTTACTCCAAATTCTCTCCTAATTGTATTGAGTTTATGTTATTGTTGACGTCTGCTGTGACTAGAAATATATGAAGGCAGCATTCATCATTGTTATGTCGACCAAAGAACTGCTCCTGAAAGGCTCTAGTTGTGTTACAATTTACACCATTAGCCTGAATGAAATTTTTATAAAACTCTCCACGCATACATTTGCTAGTACAAATAAATACACATACTCACAATGATCTTGTTGCTATAATACCCGGAACCAATTTACCAGTTAAATATTGGTAGCAAAATTCGAAGCAAATATTTTCTTCGTAAAGCCCAATAACGTCTCTGCATCTTAACATAAAAATAATCCAGAGAAATGTACAACTTTATGAAATATTTATAAAAGAAGATATCACCAAATTGAAATATTTTTGAATTGAAATATAAAACCCCCGTGACCCCTTCTATTTCCAGTTTTCTGATCCACTACTTACGGGACACTCTGTATATTTACTTCTTTTTAAAATAATTTCATATGTAGTCAAACCAAGGACTGACGTATAGCAGAACGTTGATGTACTGTTGAAATTTATTACGTCACAGGTTGTAGGCTTGATATTGTTTATATACGTATTTCAATTATAATATTATTTTTTCATATGTGTTGAGATTTCAGCAGGATGGTTTATCAGCGGTGCTTAATATAAATAATAAAAAAATATTGTTTTTCTTGTTTAAGGCCCTTTCATTGGGTGTACAGGAATCAGAGCCAAAGAGTGTTGAGGTTTAAATGTCATTTATATGTTATATTATGCTATGACATTATATGTTGACTGGCGTGTCACTCGAGGAATTATATATCTCGAGTGACGTTCTGTGCGTGGTCCAGGCGCACTTCGGACGAAAATACGGACGTTTCCTACTCAGGAACACTTACGGACCCGTAATCGTTCACGAAATTACGGATTTGACAGCGTCACGACGGATAGGCCACTTTTTACGGCTACTTTTTACGGGCATATGCACCTATGTGTCAAAATTCACATAAGATACAGAGGTGACAGCCGTAACACGATATACGCCTGAGTGAGATACGTGTCGTAAACTGCACAGGTAGAAAATTGGACAAGCCACATGTCTATTTACAATTTACACATTGATAAGCAAAAACTTTGGGCATTTGGGAACGGGTTGCGCAGCCGGCGCGTCTCTTATTGGTACCGTAAACTAAGTAGGTTCTAGAAATCTCGACTAAGTTTCTCCTTAAATTTCACATCTGGGTTCTTACTATGACCGTTTATGTTACCATACTACACGGTTTATAAATTATTAGTTACAGTTTTAAAAATATAATTGGATAATAATAATAAATATCTGTTGCATTTTGTTGATTCTTACACATTAATTTCTAATTCGAATCTACACTTATAGCAAGTATTTCATCAATTTCTAGTTCGACTTTTTCTTACATATATTAAAATTAAGCTAATTGATTCGTATAATTCATTATATATTTTAGTGTACTACAATTTTTGTGGCATTTCACTTTATTTTACTATGTTTTTATTAGTGACCGATAGATGGCGCTAGCAAATTTTACATGAAGAATTATATATTTTCAGTCACTTAACATATTAATAATTAATGTACCTAAACACGCATATCTATACCTACTTATATTAATATATTTTTTATATTTTAAAATTACAAATGAAACTGATTATATCTGATAGTTAATGTTAATATAATATTCGTTGTTGAAATGAACAAGGCGCCATTACTGTTTCATTGTTAAATACAATTGTATTTTGTTAGAACGGATAATGTTAGAAAACAGAAAAAAACAATAGAAAAATATTTAATTAAAGCACAAAGTGTCATAGTAAGGGTTCGCCTCTGAAGTAGTGACTTATTCACTCCGAAGCGACAATCACAAACTATGCCCGCATTCCTTCGCTAGTTTTCAAAACTTTTCCAGTTTTCAGTTGAAAATTATTGAGCACTCTTAAATATTTTGGAATGTAAATTCTTCATTAATTACGCTTCTGTAACTTTTAGTGTATTTTTGTCAAACAATTAATAACGTCTCATTGAATATATTGAATGAATTTGATTTGTATTAGAAATCTTTTTATTTCATTAATAGAATCTAATGTTATCCGCGAACTTGTTTTAAGTATTTATAAAAACATTTTGTGTATGTTATCATTATTGACGTTTGTTTTTTTAAATATACTTATTTTATCATGCCCCCCCCCCCCCCGCCCCCCATTACCCTCAAATTAAAATATTTTTAAAAATTTGTGATATTTTATGTGCCTATTGAAATTTATATAGGCATATATTTAATAAAAAAAAAGATGAAAAATCCAATAAGAATCTTTGAGAAAACAATTTTATAAAGATTGCAAAGAACATTCATTTCATAATTTTCGTTTGTTCAGCTCAAAGAAAAGTTTAAAATACAAATCGCAAATCAAGATAAAACGACCAAATCGCCTTTACATTCGATATCGCGTTAAAAATCGTTCGAATACGATTTACGAGTGTTCGCATCGAGATAATAAAATTTTTACATCGATTTTTAAAAGCCTAACTTTTTTGACAGCACTGCGGTATTTTACTGGTCTTTGATTAAATGAATAATTACATATTCTTACTATATTAACTGCTTACCACGATAATGGTTTTTATATTTTTGATCGAGTTAGTAGACGTAAGTTTTACAATCGACCAAGATCGAATTTCAATAGTTACCCCATGCAAAAGATTTCCAAAACCCAAGCTTTATTTATTTATTAACACGCTTTTATTAGCTTGGGTTGTATGTATGTATGTATGTAACGGAATCTTTGAGCATAATTTTCACCAATTTCTAGAAGTCTGATTAATTTGAAACTTTGCATACGTATTAAGGATCGATGACAATGCAATAATTTAATAACAGTTTCCCATTATCCTTATTAGGACCGCCAGGATTTATAAATTCTTTTATAGATCCTGTGTAGTGGAGTAAAAGAGATAAAGCTAGCGCGCGTGTTTTTTTTTAGTTTTTTAAATTATTTAATATTATTTAATATTTAATAATACAGTAAAATAATACAAAGTAAGCGAGTAAGAAGATGGCGGCCTTATCGCTAAGAAGCGATCTCTTCCAGGTAACCAACTTTGAGATGTAGAGCAATGCAGGAGAGAAATAGCGGGAAATACAAATATAGATAAACATATGAACTACACACAATACACACCATGTTACATAGATACATACATAAGCTAATAATGACAATAACAACAAGCTTTATTTGTTATATTCTTTATTTAAATTTTGTTTAATACCTAATTCAATTGTTTCTTAATTAATGTTTTCTAAGTCATAAAGTTCGTTATTGTAGAAGATTTAAGTGCAATCTTTTTTTAAAATTATTATTATTGTATACCAATTGCTAAAACAAACGAACTCCGGTGTGTTCCCGCATGCGGCATATCGACCGGCGATATTCATTGATCGTTGTAACAATTGAATTAACGACCAATGAAATTGAGTCATTATTTTACGTTATCTTATAAAAATAAATATTAATAATAAAAAAATATTTATTTCAATTTCCTTTAGAGAATGGAGTTCTATTATTGTCTCTATGACTTCGAGTTTCAGCATAATTAAATAAAACAGGGTGCGGACCGATTTATTGCACTCCTGGGTCTCATACTGTGGATGGAACCAAAACATTTCATAAGCCGGCAAATTCTGTGTATTTAGTTACGACACAGGTTTTAATCATAGAGTTAATGTGACAATATCAGTTTGGACTTCTATATTAAATAAATAATTACATATGTACGTACCGCGATTTTCAAATATATAGTTTTTTGTAGGTATATAAGCGATAGAAAGAGAAACGACAGCGGTGTCGTGAACGGTAAAGGAGATATCTGCATTCATTTCACATATATGTACTACATCTTCGACAATTTAACGTACGCGACATTATAAGAATATAGATATCCCTTTCTAATGATTGTTTATTCCAGTTCAAAGTCCAATCTGTATCCATCTGTCAACAATTAACTTTATCATAAATAAAAAAAAGTTGAATTTAAAGAGTAAATATGCAAAATAAAACGCTTCATTGACTTGTGAAATAGGTACACTCACAGTCATTATTATTCCTCCGCTATTTCTTTAAGCTTTTAATTTAATAAGCGACACTTCTTGAGTTTACGTAAAACCGTCGCTTTTTACGGAATTAATTGGCAGCCGGCCCCGGGAAGGACGGAATTTAGAAATAATTTTGTTTTGAAGAAGAAAATAATTGTCGTAAATATTTTCTTGTAGTATATTTTTATATAATAAAAAACCAGGTCGACAGAGCAGACTCTACTTCTTCCAAAGTTTACTTGAAATTTTAAAAAATACATAAAACTTATGTAGATATGAAACAAAGAATCAATCTCTTTGATAAAGATTTTGAACCCAAAAGGTCTTAGAAAAGGCGCAACGTGTTAATTTTGATCATAGATTTATGTTTGTATTAAGGATAATCCGGGTAGAGTCCGCTGAAAAGGCAGTACTACGATATCAAATATTCTGTTTGGTTAGGACTCCGCACTTCATTGCGAAAACTAGAGAATTTTCATAAAAGTCACTGAGCTAACACTCGCCACTATTGACCGTTGATCAATAGTGAAAAATGTGAATGTACTTTTATACCTGGCTTCTGCTTACTTTTCTATTTTATTCTTTATTTATTGCTACATAGGGTTATTGAATTTGTCATTTTTTTTATGTTTCTTTGCTATATGCACACAGATTCGTAACAAATACAGTTTTTTCTATTTATATAATAATAGCAACCGATATAGGTTTCAAATTCGGGATTTCTCCGTAATAGACTAGCGCACTAACCACTTCATCTCACAGAGGAAGTCAATAACTCACAGAGGGAGTCCATGGCTACATAGTAAGTCGGTGCCGATCTAACGCCTTGTCAAGGTTGTCCAAAGTCCAATTATGATACAATTTCTAAGGATTCGTGGCTTTATATACTTTGAGCAAGACGCAATGACGCAACTCGATATAAACAATTTAATTTAATGGTTTTCATTTCATTTCAATAACTGGAAGATAACAAAAGCCTATTTTCTAAATCTTTACCATTGCATTGATAATACACCCTTCCCCTATTTTCTACATAATATTAATATAGGTAAATAAAATAGATAAACTAGACAGAAGTGCGTCTGGGGCTCATGTTCGATCTTGAACGTGCTCAGTTTTTGAGAAATATTGCATGTGTGTTACATTTTTGAAAGCGCCATCTATGGACGAGTAGTAGAGTTAACACTGATAAATTAATTTTTAATTCAAATAAATCATTTCGATGACAATGCACCTCGTAATACACATTGAACTATATTGTAAGTAG